>UCOJ01000607.1:0-81567 GCA_900474305.1 Cecidostiba fungosa
TAAACGTTCAAGGGCTCAAATGGTAGGTCACTGCATGAGGAACAAAATAAAACTTCTTGAAATTCAGGGCCGCACCCTTAACTATGCGTAAAAGCGAATTAATTGATCGAAATAACTCTGAAATGATGATGACAATAAACCGACTGAATTAGTCTATGAAATATCAGTATACTAAGTATGCTGATAGCATCCGATATATCAAAAATACTCTTACAGTGATATTTGATGTTATCTTCGTTGTTTCCAATAGAAAAAGAAAATAGTATTTCAAGTATATTCTATGGTATATATCAGATTCCCAGCATCGGCGAGCCACTGAAATCAGATCTTGCTAGCCGTACATAGCAAACGAAGTTTTGAATAAATGGCTTCATTCCGCTTCAATGCCCATCGCTCAGCAAGCCTCAGCCAGTAATATGAAAAAAAATCCGAGCTGGCAAATCTCGACGAACCCCAGCGTTATTTACACACGCTATCTCTCGTATCTCGTCCGCAGTTCTCTGCTTTCAGCTCTCTCTCTCTCTCTCTCTCTCTCTCTCTCTCTCTCTCTGCTGTGTAATTTCACCGTTTTTCCGAGTACCCTGTAATTTTTGTTCCACCGACTCGATCCGGGAAGCTCTAGTTCCCTGTCTCTTTTTTTTCTCTCTCTCTCCGTTATACGCGCCTCTATGCGTGCACGAGAGCGATTAAGTTTCACTGTACGCGAGCGAGCAAGCTCTGATTGCGGATTTTTCGCGAGAAACGTTCATTTAAGCATACGTATGTACATCCCTTTCTGCGGGTTAGAAGAGAGGATGCGGCGCGTGAAAAGCACAGGAAGCCCCTTTTCATCCGCTACTGCTGCTGCTTCTTCGCTAATAATTCAGTCCGGGGAATATGAGAAGCCGGCGCGTGATATACTCGCAGGAGCTTTCTCTTTCGCTAGCTCTCCTCTCTCTCAGTGTGCGTCGTCGGGACGTGGAGCGATTACTCAAAGCCACGTAAATGCGATAAGAATGTCGGCGGACTGTATAAAAGGAGAGAACGGAAAGAAAAAAAAGTGGTGGGGGCGAAGGGCTGCGACTATACGCGGCGAACGTGGATTGACTTGTTAGTTTGAAAGTCAGAGGGAAGACTTTTCAATGGCATTATAATTGCTTTTTAAATTATTGACGAGTTCAAGAGAGAAAGTTGGTGATGCTGAATCTTTTCAAATGCGTCTTCTGTATAATTCGAAGGTTTAGGACTATTTAGACTGGTTATGTAACGGTTGGCAAGTATGGATTTCGGACAGGCATTATATTTCTATTGATTAGTCGCTGTATGTCACGTAGGAAAAAGTGAAATATAAATTTTCATCACAGTCATGAAAAGACTGTAGTTATACCTACTATAGCGCTCATACAGATACAGACGCGAATCGCGCGACAAGGGACGAGAAAAAAAGGTGCTTCGTTACGCGGTCACTTGTTTTGAGCTGTGGGATCGTCAAAAGTGAATAATTGTGCCGGCGCAGGGGAATCGAATTAAAACGTCAACGTTCGCGCACGTGATAACGAGGTTTCCCGGGGGACTACGAAAAAAAGCGTCAGCCCGTGAATCGCGTGATTCGGATTTGCACAAGTGTCCACGGCGAGTCTCGCAGCTTGACGCGCTCTAATGACCTTTAGCGCGATTCTTTGCCGTACACTACAGCGTCTCAATATACAGAGAATGCTGTACCGAGTGGTGTCTCGTTTTTAACACACATATAAGGGACGTTCCGTGCAGGGGTAAAGCTTACTTAAAAATCTATAATTGGCGAAGGATAGACAAATTGCTGCTGTGATACAGAACGTAGTATATTTACTGAAAAATATCTGCACGGATTTCCTTTTTATATCCCTCGCAAACAAGCAGCTCCTCCTTTTATTACAGCCCCCGTAAAGAAAGCCCCAGCAGCGTGTATTCCAATCAAACAAACGAAGCCCGCATAGAGAAGCATTCCCGGATAACCGAATAAGTCCCAGCGCTCTCGAGGCATCCGTCGAAGAATCAAGTTCCCGGGGCGTATTTTAGGAATTCTGCGCACAGCTGACCTTCTTCGGCTGCCGTTGCGGCGTAAACGCTCATCGCGTATTCGGGGCGGCCCGCGACGCGCGGTCGACTGTCAATCTGATCGCGGCGTGTTTGAGGAGAGCAGCCGGGCTGATGCCTAAGATTGAGTATGCAGCGCGCAGTTGCTGCTGTCGAATCATTCCTATGGCTCTGCAGCTCTTGCATATACGGTTAGCAAAGGGGAGGTAATGGCTGCGCTGGCTGGCTCGTCGGAGGGTGGTGATGAATTATTGAAAATTAAGAGCGGCGCGCCGGTTTTTAGAGCGGAAGTAAGCACTGCTCGCGGATATCGACGATCGATTACTTTTAGCGGAATTGCAATTTTATATTAGCTATATGTGGATATTATTGGTATTTTTGTTGGCTTGGCAGTCGCTGAGTTTTAATTAGATTTATCTTGGGAGTTCTCGATTATCGGTTGTTGAAATTGCGCTGATGTAGATAAAAATATTATTGATAAAACACAGACCAAGGGGAAAAATATGTTTGTTCCAGTCATTTCAATCCGGTATATCTTTATGCATTTTGATATAATAGGATTTGGATTCAGAACATCAAGAATACTTATAAAATTACAATATAATTCAAATTCAAATCGACTAACAGACGCCCGTTTTTCTCGACTAACCAATCAAATGACCAATAGATCTGGCTTTCAAGATGACGTGAATTATTCATTAATGTAGAAATTTTCATTTATAAGATTTCCCGAAAGATACTTCTTCTCCCCGAAAATATTCCAGACTCAATACAATGCTC
Source organism: Cecidostiba fungosa (assembly GCA_900474305.1). Taxonomy (NCBI): domain Eukaryota; kingdom Metazoa; phylum Arthropoda; class Insecta; order Hymenoptera; family Pteromalidae; genus Cecidostiba; species Cecidostiba fungosa. The sequence goes on from UCOJ01000607.1 coordinate 2,836, forward strand.
TTTCATTGGATTCTCAATCCCTCATCCCAGTGTCAACCCTCTAATGAAAAAAATATTCTGACAGACAGGCAACGTAGCCCCTATCGCGATAGAAAAATATTTTCGAGGCCAGACTCGGAGACTCGGTATGTATAGGATAATTCGCACTGCTGTATATAGGACAGCCGTGGCGGAGTGAGCAAGACAGCCGCGGAATCCAATTAGATGGGCAGACGCGCGCGAGTACTGTCCGTCCGTTCGTTTAACCGACAGAGCCGCGTCGAGGTAGCGTTTCCAGGCTCGCGTTTCGTTCTCTGCAGCAGCGCTCTTTGGAATCGCGTGATTTATGATTGATGCACTGCTGCTTCTGGGGGCTGATGCGCTTGGATATCGCCGGGATTGTTGAATTCCATCCAATTTTACTTATTTTTTTTTTTCGCGTTGCATTTTCTATCAATGGAGGTGAAGGTGTATCGGGTAATAGAATTGGTAACGTGACCTGGAAATTTTCCTCCTCTTTGGCTATAATATTTCAAGCGAATCTTTCGCATAATGTAGACTTACGTGACAGGAACAAATTAGCGAATGAATCGTTATTTCGAAGACTCACCTGTAACAGAAAGTTAAGAAAAATAAGCCTTGTTATAGAGTTGAAAAAAGACATAACTAAATATTAACGCAACTAGTTGCAAATATATCTCCTCTATTGTCAATAAAACCGAAAATACCAGTCACCCCGTATAATCACGCCATATCTAGCGGGAAACGCAAACAGCCCGCAAGCAGGAACATGCCAGAGTACCCTCACAAAGCCCGAAACACACAATAAATAAACTTAATAATACCCGCACTCCCGCTTGCAATTACGCATCCTACCCAGCCTCCTTTGCATAGAGCATCGCTATCGTCGTATCCTCGAAGACGCCGGTGCCGACGACTAGGGCGACATCTACAGCGCTGGGCGAGATTCCGCATGGTAGGCTATACGAGCTCCCCTTAAAGGGCTGCCGTTGCACCTCCGCATATTAATGCGGCGTGTCGCCGCCGCTTGATGTACGCCGTGGCAATATTGCAGCGCATGCCAGGCTCCCTCACGGACATTTCGCCTAATCGAGATGCGCGCTATCTCTCGCCGCAATGACAGCACTTGCGAGAGAGGGAGAAGAGAGAGAGAGAGAATTTTATCGGACTGGCTTTTGACGGCTAGGAAGGCGGGTAAGCTAGCTGCTGCTTTTGATTGCGCGTTTTCGCGGGAGAGAAAGAGATTGTAGAGCAAAGGACCTCGATAAGGATGCATTTTGAGGATTTAAAAGCTTTTATTTTTAGTTTTGCCGAGACTGACGCGTGTATTAATGTATTCAAACTTCATTTTGGGTTGAGGCATTGCCGATTTAATGCAAAACGTTATAGATTGTGCATCTTATAACGAAGATTAAATTTCGTTACGTAAAGATGGTCATTTACCTGTATGCATAAAGCTTGCAGAAAGGTCATATCACACGTCAGCAGTTGAAAAACTTTGGAGTTTTATTCAAGCGATTCTTGGAAAAGTCATTGAATCAAGCGGGATAAAAAGTTGCAAAGCGAAATGAAATCCGGTAATGGAGCTAAGAGAGGAAGGAAAAAAGTATGAGAAAATTAGGGGGTGGCGAGAGTCCGGGAGCGCAAAGAAAAAGGAAGCTGAGATACGGTCATACGGCTCAGTTATAACGACAGCGAGTCTTCCACTGCAGACTCCAGAATTTCTTTTCCAACTTCTCGTCTTTCTCCATCTTCCTACGGCTGAATATTAAAGAAAAAAAAGGGGACAAGGGTAGAAGACTGGCGAGAAAGAAGTATGAGAAAAGATTTCTGAAAGCAGGAAAGAGTGAACGGTGCGAAGATACTTCTTTGGAAATCTCGGAAAATGAGTCAGATATTCTTTGATCGTTAATAATCCGAAGTAGTTACACGGATATCAGTATTTAGTAATGTACGGCTTATCTGAACTTCGCGCCATAGGACCTAGAAAAAATAGCATATATGCCCGCATCACTTGAAGTACTCATCTATAAAAATTATATAAAGTTTAATCATTTAGACAACAGCAACCGCAAACAATTTTCTTCCTTTACAATTTCAACCAGTACATCTAATTCAATAAACCACGATTCCAATCGACTCCACCGCTAAACCAGCTAATATTTTCCTCTCCTAATCATCTTCATTCAATTCGCATGCACTCTAATGCTCAACGCCCCAATACCACGGATGCAAATACTCGAAAGCAGTATCCGCTTCATCGTCATGACTACAGCCAGCGAGAAAGGCATCATCAACAGCAGCTAAACTCAAAAGCTTGCGCTCGAGCAATCGCCATCACCTGCACTCCAGTTTCATCCTCTATCCCCCGAAGCCGATCGCCATAAAGTCCAGACAGCGTATACCTGTGCCCATTGTTAATCATTAACAGCCAGAATACAGGCGCTCTATATATCTTTCTGTACCTCGCGGGTGCGTAAAGTACGCGTGCCGAGGTCAGCCAATCGCAATCGCTCATGTGGCTGTTTCCCCCACGCGCGCGCGCGAGCATACATATTACGCGTCAGGTGGTAAGAGGATCAGGCTCGTATATAACTTGCATGAATTATGTGCGTTATCGAGGCCAGACTAGAGAGAGGTACACGGAAGGGGTCGCTGCGGCTCCGGTCGACCATAATAAACCGACGACCAAAATCATCATCATCATCATCATCGTCGGCGTCGTCGTCATCGTTCCTGGTACGTCATTACCATTAGAATTACGATGGTCAATACCCTGGACAAAACAACAACCGGAATTCATCAGCGATCGTTTGTGTCTATCCGTATGTGTGTGTATGGGGGGGGGGGGTGAGTTTATGTGTACACACACGGGCGTTTTAGTCGAAAATTTGCTGAAATGTTCGCGATGGATCCGCTGATAGGATGACGTGCTGGATTTTGCTTCGTACCCGCGTTGTGTCGTCACTGTTGTCGTTGATGATGATGATGAGGATGAAGCGACGGAGGGAATGAGGTAAAACAGTGCGAACGAGGATTTTAATTACTTCGCGCGCGAGCGCGATGAAGGAAGATGAGCGCGCCTGGTACGGACGGGCTGAATAATTGATTTCGAAATTAATTGCAGATTGTAACTTTGAACGAGGAGTGTGAGTTGTGCCGGCTGTGTGGCGGGCCAAAAATTTGCATATGCCCGTGGAGTTGGTAATGAAAAAGAATGGGAGGCTTGTATGTATATTTTCGGAAATTGTTGCTGATGATTCTCGACCATTATTAAAGATCGGAAAATACTTGTTTGAGATTTGATGGATAAGCAAGTGGACATGCGGCCGAAATTGGTCAAAGTTTTTAGAGATTGAAATAAATATTTTAGTAAAGCTTTCATATTAATCGAATAACTAATTAGAAAATAAAATTATATAGATTTGTATTAAGACTGACAAAACATTCTACTTCATTTTTCCCACTGAATGGAATACCGCAAATCGTTGCATCAAAAAGGTACAGGCAAATGATCGTATACACTGAGCAAAGAACTGAAGATGGTAGCCACCGATTATTCCCAAATCCACCTGGTAGGCAAGAGCAATTAAAACAATCTTCTCTCCGCGATTAAGCAGCCGCAAAAACGGAAACGCCAATACAGCCTCCTTAATCCTCAGTGCTCCAGAATCGAAGCATACCCGTCCAGCGACGATATATAGATATCGCATGTATATGTATCAGCCATTGCGACGTTACCCGGTCGAGCGTTTGCCGCACACGGACAATGCTTGCCCCGTGTAAATTAAAGCAATTTGCACGTTCCCCTGCCCTTCGCCCGCTCGTCCATCCATCCCTCCTTCGGCGCGTATTTCACATGCATCGTTTCTCCCCCGTATTATAGCTTGCGCGCCATACGCACGAGAGTGCATATATACATACGTATACAAAGCTGCACTGCAATGTACGGGCAATGGGAGGATACGACTAAAGTCGGATCATTAACTCGCTGATTAAACACGCAGGCCTGGGTTTCGTCTCCTGATGGGATTTTCATGATTTATAGGCTAGCGGGGGAAGGTGCCGCTGGTTTACACTCCGACCTCCAGGTAATGGGAAATCGATTAATTGTAGCTCCGAATTCTCATTCTATACTCGCCTCTCTCTCTCTCTTTCTCTCACTCTGTATGTTTGCAACATGATTGCTAAATAAACGCTTTTAAATTGCCGCGTACGCAAGAGCGCGAGTTACAAGTCTCCTGGCCGGCTATTCGTCGCTTGAACGCGGAAATGCTTTTGTTGTGTGGACAACGAAAGAGTAGGGGGAGGAAAAGGGTGATTGTGTTTTAAGTGCTGGGAAAAGAGGGCAGAGACAACGAAATTATTGCCGTGTTGCAGAGAGGCTTTTAGCATTTTTTTTTTGGAAGGGGGGGGGCAGAATTGTTGGTACCATTATGGAAAACAAAATTGAATTTTTATGCGTGGAAGTCGCGTAATCATCGCAGTTACAGTATTCTGTTTCAGTTCGTTGAATGTTTTTTAACTAAAGAAGTAAAGGGAAATTTATTTTTGGTAATCTCTAGAATAGCATTGAAAATGTTTTCAAAGTTTATGATTAATTTGAATGGTTTTTTGATGAAGCTAGTATTGGGAATTGATCGTTCGCCAATATTGGGAAACACGATCAGACGAATTACAATTGAGACATTTGTCTATCGTTAACCATTCAATAACGTATATCGTTAAGAATTCGATTGTAAGTTATCGTGAAATTGAAGCGTATATTGGTAAAGCAAAATCCATCGCAATCATGTTTTAATAACAACGCGATTCCTATTCAATAAAACCATTAACAGCTAAATAATTGTTATATGCTTTTTGAAGCAGAGCAAGAAATGCGTAATATTTACAAGATTAATAGCAACCCTCCAAAAAACCGGACAACAGCTTGCAGCCAAGCTCGAACATAAACACAATTACCATCCACAAAAAAGTCTTAGCAGCAGCCTCAAAAAACTCTAATTAATCCCATCCCTTTGCCATATTCGCGACCGCAAAAAGCTCGGATGGAAAATGAACGTAAAAAGCCGCTAAGACCTTAGGCTTCGAAAGAGTCGTACAGGAAATTCGATTTGGCCGAGTATTAGCCTTTAAACACTCTGTAACGGGCTTTGTTAGTCCCGTTTTCGCGCGAATGAAAACACATGGGTTGTTGCCCACTTTTTTTAGCTCTCTTTGTGCACGACCTCTATTCGATTGCTATTCGCATTTTTTTTAACGCAAACGCATCGACTCTCGCGTTATTTTCAATGTTTGGGTAAAGAGCAGTGTGTGATGGAAAAATTCGATTCGATGGAGTGTTCCTGTAAAGAGCTTTTTTCATGCCTTATTGTTCATTGTTCTTTTGTCACGCTGTTGCTTTGGGTTAATGAAATTAAATTCGCTAGTGCACATGGGTTTTTGATGCTTCGGCGCCGTCTCTTTTTCAATTTGTACAATCGTGTAGAAAAATACCGATATTTTTTATCCAGGAAAATTATTTTGAAAAAGTGTTGCTCAAAAATTATATTTAACATAACAAATTTTGAAATGGCGACGTACAAATTTTACTTTAGCAAAAAAAAAAAAAAAAAAAAAAAAAATTAGAAAATTTATTGCAATTACAAACAGCATAAGGGCCGGAATGCGACATTTGCACTCATAGGAGGGAAACAGGTTAACGCGTCGAGCTCATAATTGACAATTCGCGTAAAACAGAGCAATCGCGCGTTGGTGGACAAAAGCTCGGCTGGCGGAAAAAGGAGCGATTTGTAACAGCTTGTGCCGCGTTTTCCGCTGCATGGACTCTCGAATCCAGATGTTAATGTTTCAATTTGTCGAGAGGAAGTTAGCAGTTCAGAGTTTATTCTGCTTTTTTGCGCAGTTGACTGTGTATGTTTGAAAGTTGGGCCAAATTGTTTTTGAAAGTTCTGTTATTAAACTCGTATTTTATATTAGCACTATTAACTTTTTGACATTGTAAGTTAAATGGAAAAATATATAAATTACAAAAATTACAATTCTACCTGATGGGATTATAATATTTATATAAACAGTGTACGTAATAGAGGAGGTCACAATAATACCATTTAACTTCCAGCACATCAAAATAATACCTAATACTTAATATTTCCATTATGTACACCTGGTGAAACAGATTATGCAATTTGCTAAAATAAACAGAGATACCCATTTCCAGGCCATGGAAAAAAGTAGTAAAAATCAATTTTTCTGACTTTAAATGTGAAAGACATAAATCAAATAAAAAAATTAACTTGACCCAAAGAAATATAAATATATCTTTGTACCAATATTTTGTATTCTATATTACTTGCTCGTAATTGTAATTATATGTTAAAAATTTAAGAAAAGCTGGAAAATTTTGGAATTCAACGACTCACTATTTTTTGTGCATAAAGGGTAAAAAGCATTTGCTCATTAGCGAACAAAATATCAATCTATTGCCCATGTTGCAGCTTCAAGGCAATTTTTTTTGCTCAGACTTCCACTAGGGGCTCTTATTATTCGTAAAAAACTTAATTAGAAAATGTATAAAATGTTCCTTATTATTATAACAAAAAATTTATTTATTCCTTATCATTTAAATTTATTATTAAATTTATTTGTTCCTTATTATTATTAATTCAAAACATAAAGTATAAAATAAACAAAAAATGAACTAAGCTATTATTATTTTGAAAAAACACGAATCCAAATATTTTGCGATACAAAGCTAAACAAAATACGCCCGCACGGCCCTCGCAAAATACCCCATTTTCCGTAAATAAACGCTCCCTCAGCGTGAATCGATCTAAAGCGCTGTAGTGGGGGAGCAGTGCCCAGTATACTATGCACAGCAGTAGCCACTCAAAAAAACTCTAGCGCTTCGCGAGCCGAAGCCGAGCGCGCGCAAAGCGGCTTTTCCCGCAGCCGGCAAAAGCCTCTGCTCTCGAAAGATCGACTACCATTGCCGAGGGAAAAGCTCGCTCGCATTTTCAATAAAGAGCAGATAGCCACTGCCGGAGAGAGAATAAGAGAAAACCTGCATTTGTTCCGGTCCGGCTTGATTGCGCGCCTGCATATTTCAAGGGCCGCGCGAGCGCGGAAAGATTTATCGCGACGATGACTTTTTCTTTGGCTCGAATGTCTTCTCGTATTACTGGAGTTGTATTTTTTTCTCTCCGGGTACATTTTTCTTGGGAGAAGCAGACGTTTTCATTTTTATTCTGGCGAGGTAATAAAGAGTGATGAGAAGCTTGCGATTTTTCATTTACGAATGCTGAATTTATGGAGAAGAGAGAGATTTGTTAGTTTTCGGTAGCATGGTAAAAAAAAAAAGATATGAAAACATTTTCATTGCAGTTGCGTCTTTCAATTTCACTGAAATTCTCATTCATTTTTGAATCATTGTTTTATACGGGTTTACATTGAAATTTTCAGAAATATTTGTTATCTCTGAAATACGTCAAATTTATTAAATAATAATAAAAAATAAGCCATCGTTGAGTATTACTGCGAACCATATAAATTCATTAAAAATAAAAATGATTAGTAAAATTTGTAAAATGCCATCGCGTCGCTGTTTAAAAATTTTGATAATTATTTGTAAAGATTATCGACACATTCGATCGAGAGTCGTATCAATAATGCTTTTTACGTCGAATTTCTCTCACTGCCTAACATACATACATTATTATTGGAAATAATTTTGCTGCAACAAACCATACCGACCGCACGATCCGTCAATTAGTCAAATTAATAATCCGTAATTCCTTAGGCAATACCGTGAATTTAATTAATTGATTTCTGCGAAACGCGTACGATGAGCCTCGGGCATTAATGTCGAAAAGCAGTCGCGTCACGTCTAGATCAAAGAGAATTTGTTCAAAGTTCGAACTAATTTCGTAATTGTGAATCGAAAGGGACCTGCGAGCGTAAAAGGCCGACAGTAGTAGCTCTATCCGTTGCATTAGCGCGGATCGCAATCGGAGTAACGTCGAGAAAAAATGTCGTGCCTTTTGATGTCGCTCGAAGTGCGTTATCAGTAAAATAGCGAGAGCTTAGGACAGCTTTTTTCTGCTTGCTGAATTATTAATGCAGGTGTTCTTTACTTTATGCAGTGTGAGGGATTTTTATGCTTTTCCAGTAATTACTAATAAGGGTTGCAATTAAATTATCTTATATTATTATACCAACTGAATAATATACTGAAAAAAATAATCATACAAGTAATGAAGGTAACATAGACCAATAAAATGGTAAAAAGTGATGTATAAAATATTTATAAAAAACGACAATTAATCTTTAAAAGTTTATCTTCCACTCTGACATTTGTAAGAAAGCACCTCGGAAAGCACAGTACATTATTTATACTCAAATATCGCAGGTCTAAAATATCGAGTGCAATAACCGCGAAAATTCTCATAATCCTGCTCTTTTAGAAAAAAACTCAATGATAATTTCCGTACTTTGAAGGCACGTGAACGCGTTTCCATTTCTCGGGGATAGCTTCGAGCTTTTGCAACTTGCGCTTTCCCGACCATTTTTTCCCTCTCACGGCGGTTGGCTGAATTATGCAGACTGCAGTTCGCGGTAGTGGCTGCTCATCGCCTATTCCGTTTTCCGCGCTCTTTCAGCGGCAAGGGCGTAGATGTTCGCAAGGTGCTCGCGATAGGTTATCCGAAGATTCGATGCCGGAGATGCATCTTTGAAATTTGTATATGTAAGCTTGATTATGTGATCGATTTGAATACTTGATAGAGATTGGAGTCATAGTTTTTATTTTTATTTTTTAATGCGTCTCACTGAGGGGTCTGAAAGCCTGGATTGAGGAGTGGAAATGGCGAAGAATAACAAATAATGGCGGCGGTTATAAATTCTGTGTTTGGGTTAGGCTATAGAGTAAACATCAATGGTTGGGTTCAAATTTAAAGTCTGTTGCTGTATTTACACAAATAATACAGTTTTCGTGAATGTAGTTCTCCGATACAGAATAATAAGGCTCGTCCGTCTTTTCTATTATGCTCTTTTTATATATGGCTGCCAGTTTTCCGTACTGTCATTATTGACCGGATTAACATTATCGTACTCATACCCGTTTAAAATATTGTGAACAATTCTTTATTAGAATGATGCTCACCATGCACTTATGTATTAATATATTATATTAATTCATCTTATGTCCGAGTACAACACTGCGTTTATTTACGTTCATGTATATGTTTAATAAAAATAATAGAGTTAAATTGCATTTTCCTGAAGAGCATTACACGCTTATGCTCACTTCATTATGAATTTGTAACAGAATTTATTGCAACGTTTAATCTTTATGCAAAATGCAAAGCTGGGTCGGAGAGACAGAAAATAATTAATACTGAATCATTAATTACCGTGCTACAACTGAATATTCTAATTCTGTGAATAATTATATTGTGAAAAATCGATTTGATTCAATTCCTAATATTCAAAACAAATCAAACGACCACTCAATCAATTCTGAATTTGTTTTATAATTGCTAAAGTTATTAAGTAGTCTGAGTTAATTAGATTTGCGAATAATAGCATGCACTTAAACTGTAAAAAATTTTGGAATACTTAATAAGAGATTTACACACGTCTGACCAATACACGCTTTTTCTACTTATATACTAATTGTAAATGTGTAAACGTGATTCAAATGCGCAATTCTTGTTGAAATCTCTTTAACAAGCACGGAATTATTGTTCCAAGAAAAGACACGTCAATAAAAGTCAGCAAGACGACGACGTTTGTCAGGCTCTTTACCTTTCAACTTGAATTTTTGAGAGATTTGTCACGCATCAGTTCTATACATATTTGGCTTTCTTTATTTGATTAGCGCGATCGTCGAGAGCGAATCGAATCGCATATCCGGTTCAACTTAGTTTGTCTGTAATTGTATTGCCGACGTGATAGATCCGTATCCTACCAACTGAGCCACTGACTGAACTCTACAAAAATGTCTTATAAAAAACTTACATAATAATATTTCGTGGTATATATTCAAGTGCATCATTTCTACCTCTTTTTATCACACAAACGTCGGTCTCAATGCGTATGTTATTGTTTAATTCAGTGTTTTTATTTCTTTTGACATAAAATATACATTAAGGGGTGTTAAAGAGTCATAACTTACAGTTGAAACTCTTATTCGTAATACCTTTAAGTATTTAACTGAAATGTCTTCTCCTTAAAGATAGTACATACAACTCAACTCATCGTGTATTATGTATTATAATTAAAACTATATAAGCGTTTACAGCAGGTATTATATTAGATTTACTATAAGTACAGAATTTATAAAAATTCAGCCATAAAACTCTTCTACCAAAAGCATAAATAAAACTTTTCATTATATTTACTGAATAAAACATAGAAGCCATGCCACAAAAAATGTAATTCTGTTCAAAAAATAACGTCCGCAAAATCTCCATATCGCGTTGTAAATTTCACAGCGAGCTTATACCTCAGATTTTAAAGGATTTTCAAAAAAATACTCGCCTGTAAAATTTACAGCGTTTGCCACTTTTCCATGCAGCTTTTTATAAGCATCGCGAGCTGTAAATAATCCTTTGGTACATTCGACAATTTATTGTACACTGAAAAAAAACAACGTCGCCCAAAACAAATTGCTATTGTAGGCAAATTTCTTGTTTTTGTTGTAACTGAAATTAACGATGCTATAAATAATCGAAGACATTACGATTTTGCATCGGGTTAAGAATTATTGCTAAAATTTTAAACGCAGATTTTTCAAGCAGCAAGTTATACCGGAAGCCTTTGTGAATATGGAGATTAATGTATGAAGCTCTGAGAAATATATTGCAAAATTAACATATTTTCCTTATCATGCACTCAGTTTTAAAATTTAGTATTCTCACGATGCTGGATTAACGTTTAAGCCAACACTTTTTAAATCTAATATTCTTCATGGAAAAGTAAGAATTCAAAATAAATGTTTAGAACCATGATGTTTAATAAGTAAAATTTAATTTCACTGTACATGTGTTAAATGACTTTGTATATTGATAATATAAAAGCTACAATTTTTGAAATCCAATTAATTTAAAATATGAAATGACAGAACCAATATATATATAATGTTGCATTGGTTATCGTTATATTGTAGTCGAAAATGCAGCGCACACGAGAGGTTTCAATTTCAGCGGCAAACGCATCTCATCGCAAAATATCAAAAAGCCATGAGCACGTTCGGGAATATATGATATCTCTCTGTTAACAATGAATTCGCGGCGTGAATATAAATTTTCTGAATTTTATGGACGAAATGATCGTGCAAGTATATTTGCCGGTAACATTATTTTCAATGACCTGAACTATTATTATAGCCTGCATACGATAAAACGATAAAAACACGTAATCTTTATTAACTAATAAAATTATATGAAAATTGAGTTTCAAATTCGATTGTTTTGTTCTTTCAATTAACTTTCCGAATTTTTTAAAAACAGAAAAGTCAGTGGGTATTTAAAAATTGTTGGAAAATTTGATATAATATCTTTGGCAAGCTTCAAAGTTTTTAAAATGTTATCAAGACAACTTTTAGACGTTGTACAACTTTAAAAAATGTTTCTCTCTTCGAAGAAAGTTTGAACAGTATCAGAAATTCGTTTATCCATCTCGAGGAAATACTGCCAAAGTAGAAACTATCGATCGGCGATTGTCTCGTATAAACTATATAATATACATCGTCGTCACAGGCAGGGAAATTATTATGCTTTAATGAATCAATTACCATCACACAGAGCTCTTAATATTAACAGCATTGCATTCTGCCGCAAGTGCCCGGGAGGCTCTGCTGGATATATAGCCGTATGAGGTCAATAAACGTGCGGATATAGGATATTTGCGATATCAACGGCGACGAGCGGATCATGAGCATATTCGAGAACTGCAAAAACATTTACATTGCTACTGGGACAGGTCGTTAATTGTTCAAAACACCAGGATTGTTACGTTGCGCTCCATTGGGTCGGGCTAATAATAAGCAGGCTCGCTTGAATTGCACCAATGGATGCTACTATGCGCTGTAATTATAGATCAAATAATAGACAATGCGCCCCCAATGAACGAATAATTCGATCGTATTTGGTCAAAAAGTGATACACACCAGAGTTGAGTGTACTTATCTTTAATAATTTAAACTAATTATTAGTTATATAAACAGCGTATGTGTATATAATATGATGATTCGGAATATTGGCACGCATAAAGGTGTATTAATTGTTCGAAACGTGGTTTATGTTTACCGAGTGGGTACTCGAACGAAACACATTAATTTAATGTTTAGTATGCGAGTAAGACTTTTAGAGCTCGATGAATTTAGCTTTATGCGTCCCGTAAATCCGAGCATAAAATATTATCTATATTGAACAAAGCATTAATGAAGCCAATATAATTTAAAATTTACAGCGTCCAAAATACCAAAAACATATATTTTACGCTCTATTACATGGTTATAGAGGCTGATGGTAAAATGAGATAATCCATAATCAGTCGTATAATAAGTCGTATAATTGAAAACATAATAGTCTTTTTGGAATCCAATCAAAATCATAATTCGGCCTATACGTATACTCGTACTAATTATTATTATCAACGTAGCATTACAAGATCGATTTATCAAATGAAAGCATTGAAATAAGCCTATTAGTCTGGAGCTATACACAGATATCGACACAAAGGGCGTATAACTCTGTTCACTAAGTTATGTTCAAATTAGATGATGTACGTATAGATAAATTGAATCCTCATAGAATATTCATAACAATGTATATTAAAATTTAGAAGTAAATTATTTGTTTTTGGTCATTTTCCGTCGACAAATTCAATCGTTTAATTTACTACGGGAAACTTATATTTTTATCAATTTCTCGTCTTCTGTGAATTCAATACTATCAACATTTACCAAAGATATCTCTCGTAGCCCGTATGTATCGTCGTTCATCAATCAAGCCGTCCCGAGCATCGTAAAAAGCATATCTCCTTGCACATTCGCTTGCGAAGCGCTCCTAATGCACCTCGATAAACCTATTACCAAACGCAAGCACACACAAGGTTCTCAATTTCAAAAGCGCATTGCGCGGTGTATTCCGAGCCGCAAAGTACCAAAAAGGCACCTACACACATGATACACGCATGGACGTTTCGACCAATAACGTTACAGCCTGGCGAACGTATATATTCCACACGTAAATTGCAACACAGTAGCAACGGCAGCCGCCTCTCCCCACATCCCTTTTTCATGCTACCGAGCGCGTCACTAACTTTCTCCATTGTACATGCATTTCGATATGAGGCATCGTAAAACAAGTTCGCCGATTCGCTTCGCATTATTGCTTGCGCCCTCTCTCTTTCTCTCTCTCACTCCCTCTTTCTCTCACATACACACACACTTTCTCTCTCCCTCTCTCTCTCTCTGTAAATACGTGTGTGTCGATCGAACGCACGCGCGGAATGTAAATTGTATTTCTCTCTGCTTCCCGTTTACGTCTTCATACCCCTGCCGTGTGTTTGCCAGAGAACATGTGTGCTCGTGTTGGTGAACTTGTATGCAATAAAGGTCTGCACGTGTGTGCGCACAGGTGTATAGCTCGAATATTCCGCGGTGGTGCGTATGTGCCGGGGAAAAGCTGCATAGGTTTATGCCGTGTCGTTTCGCTTGCTGCAGCGCGAGCCGGTTTTATACTCGCGCGTATGGATGACGCACACAATCGGAAATTTCACGAGAGAGCTGCTCTGCCGCTCGGAAAAAAAGCGAGTGGGGTATAAAAAACGTGGCTGGGAGAGAGAAGGGAATTATCTGATGTGATTTTTTACTTTTGATGTCGTCGCTACGGATATCGTAAATAAATACTGGGACCGGCGGCGAGTAATAAAAAATGACGAATGAACAATTCGTCAAATATGTGAGAACTGATGCCGTGCAGGGGGTGAGGTATTATACGTGGCTGATGGAGATTATTCTCTGCGATGTAAGTCATATCTTTTTTTTATTATTTTTCACGAGATTATATGATATTATGTACACGATCAAAATAACGATGTCAAAAGTATCAACACTGCAATATATTGAAAAACTCGCAACGAATAACAATCAGACCAAGTTTGTTCATCCAAATTGAAATTTTTGTGTACTGTACAAATAACTAATAAAAATTGCCCCCCTTTTTCCCTATCTCTCTATACACACATACATATATATACATGGAGTCCCGGTTTATGCTTTGTAGCAGGAAAAAAAAATGATCAAAAGGGCTACGGCGAAATATCCTATCCAATTTTTACGTCGACATCATAAATAAAGGTTTATGAGAGCGATTGTAAAGTAAAAAGAAAAAAAATGCACAAGCTAAATAATTATTAAAAAAAAAAAGATTGGAATATCATAAAAGCTTTTTGACATCGTGTTAGTATTTAAGCTCCACAGGGAGGAATTAAAATATTTTTCTATGGATGAATAAATTTGATGGCAGATAGCGAGGTATCAGATCCAATTTTATCGTCGGACGTTGTAAATAAAAGTCCCTAGCGGTATGGCGTTATATGAATGTCGATACGATTTGTCAACCTTTTTTAAGCGTCAGAAATATTCGCGATAAAGTTTTCAGTGCCAACGCCAACGAAATTTTTATTTTCAAATTTCGCGCATACGTCGGCAGGTTTTTACAATGACGTTTTTTCGGTAAAAATTACCATTTGTAAAAAATATTAATCGTCAATCTCATGCAACAATGGCCGATTGTAAACTAAACCGCCACAGAAAAAAAATCCACTCAGCAAAACTTTTACCGCCAAAAAACAAAGACTCCTCCGACGATGTATTCAAAGCGTTCGGAAGTTCGGTAGTTATTTCTCGTTTTGCCCCGACCAACGAAGAAACGACGGAGCACACGGCGGAAAGGGTAAATAAAGCGCTGTATGCAGATTCGCGGTTAATGAAAATTTCTCGCCGCAGAGCCTGCGTCGGTTGAAATTTTAATCGGGCCAACTTTTCCCACGTGAGAACTCGCGATGAAAGCGAAAAACTCTGTCGAGAACACAAAGGCTAGATGAAAGAGAGTCTTGGTTATCTAGAAAATTTTAAATTTCCCGGAAAAGTGAACTTGAGACTGTGGTACTTATACTTTTTCTGGTGATTGAAGTGTTTTCAGGATAACGGAGAAGTGGGCTTGATAAATAGTTTTTTTTTTAAAGTTGAGACCGATTTTGCAACTTCATTAAGATCTGAAATTATGGGCCAAAACAAACATCGGGCTGCTGAAAGTTAATTTTTGGTATGAGCTTTTTATGCTGCTGAAAGTTTGTTATAACCATTATTCATACTTGGCCAAAGTTAAATGGATTTTGTAATTGAATTTTCATTTACTTACGCCGCGCTGCTAATTAAAACTACTGTTGTGCAACCAATTATTGCAACTACGTACCTGAAACATACAAAAATATCCAATTTTAAGTAAAATTTAAATATATAATAATCAAATGAATAAAATATCAATATTTAAACTAAAGAGAATGCAAGCATCGCTTTCTCAATAAAAATAAACATTTACTGAATAACATAGTGGAACAGCATAAGCAGTAGAGTAGCAGTAGCTAACGAAGAAACACAGCCAGAGTATCTCATCCAAAGCCGAAACCCCGCAAATTCAACCGGCAAAAGAGGCTTTACTAGCTCGGCGCCTAGGGTAGTCCCTCAACGCAGCTAACGAACGACGCCCGGGACTTTTGTAATTTCCATTCGTCGCGCCAGGCTGTAGTGACTTTGGCCATTTGTCGAATTAGCTCGGGGCTGGAAGTTTGGACGGCTGACCAAACTCCGAGTGCGCGTTTCGTTTGTCTTCTTGTTGCGCGAGTGCGCGCTTTAATTAGCATCAATTGTCGGGCCGACGGACATTTGAATGATTGACAGATTCCGGACAGGTGCTCAAGTAATGCATTTTTCGATAAAGGGTGTGTTTTTTGCTGTGAATTAAGAAACAATTATTCACAACTAATCATATTATGAGAAAACGAAATCATATTATGAGGGACTGACATTCGACTTAGTTTTAACGAATTCGTTAAATTACCGTTAACTGTGAATAAAAATGTACGTGTTTTATTCGATATTGTGCCGAAAGCTGGTGAAAATATTCATTATCGGATACAGCATTCTAAATAGAATGCAACGCTACAACGTAGCAGAGTAATACTCAATTAAGGAACATCGATACGCTGCCAATATTTACTTATTAGCTTAAAACATTCACAGAACACCAAATATTCATCATTTGGAATACAAACATCAGAAACATGCATGTATGCAAGCAATATAGAAAGGAAAGCTTAATAAAATACGTACAAAATCAAATATTGTCAATTAATATTTACTGTGCAAAAATTATATGCTGCTGTATAAGTATATCTAACGAGAGAAAAATACTACGCATTAAATAATTTCATGACTGACTTAGACACTTCAATTTCTGACAGCTACTAACATGACTACGTACATACTAAGAAAAGGTTAGCATTGCCCAAATCCAGCCCAAAAAAAATAGCCTCGTCCTCTTTTTGCAGTTCGACTCCTACCCCCGCAACATCTTACTAATTCCCCGAGTATTATTCGGCCACAGCGCTTGCGACTCTCATTCGTGCTTTATTCCAGTTGCCGCGTAAACATAAGCCTCGTTCCGTCCTTCCCTACCCCTTGCATAATCCGCGGAATTTCGTCCGCGCTGCAGTTTCGCATATTTGCATAACCTAAACCCTATAGCGCGGCCGCGCGTCCCTCCCACTCGCCGCATGCATCTTTCGCATGGCCAAGCGATGCCGGAGTTAAAGCTTCACAAGCGAGCCCGAATCAACAATGCCCAGAACTTGTTTGAGGTTCTCAATTCCAAGAGCTGGAGAGCTGGTGCAAAAGTCATAGGGATATCTGTGATCTTTTTTTCAGAGAGCAGAGAAATAGATAGGTATAAGTACGAATCGAACACCTGTACAAGTTTAAACTTAAATAAATAAATATAAGGTAAAATTTAGGAGGAAAAAAATACCCAACCATATAAGAAAAGTGATTACGAAAACTACTTTAACGAATTCAGCTCGTTCCTCCTCTACTTCCTAACGCGATACACGATATATATATATACATATACATTGTGCCTACGATGTGTGCGCATCCTTAAAATCATGTAGATAGAGGGTGGTAGCAGCGGCACCGGCAGCGGCCGTCTGAATTATTCATCGAAAACAAGCGCTTCGTTTTTCGAAGTCGAGCGGAGAGGAAGAACGACGGAGGAAGAAAATATTCCTTGCGGATTAACATTACACCGAATCGCAAATCTCGCCGCTTTTCTAAAATTCAAATAGCCAGGAGAGCGCCAAATTGGAGTAGAGAAGTATATAAAGCCCGACGCGAATGTGAATTAATGGAATTTTTCGTGCACTAGGCTGTATTGACTGAAAATATATTTCGCGAGGATGTAAAATTCGGGAGATGAAATTTATATAAACCAGGTGATTCCACACTTTTTAATCAGTTCTGGAATTGAAGTAGTATCACGGACGGTAACGGTCAGACTTTCAATAATATACCACGTAGTTGCGCAATGTGAAATTCGATATCCTGATAACATTCTTATTTTCCTATAAACAGTATGAAAGTATTTGTGAAATTGATTATATGTTCATACCGAAGGACATAATATATATACCTCAGTGGTAATGTATAATAATTCTCGTTATGGAAGTTATCGATGTTTCCGAAGCAGGATATTTTTGACGGCCAAGAAAAAACTGATAAGTTTTTTTATTTTACCTTCAACGTTTTGGCGAGCAATGTCGCCCTCTTCACGAAAACAAAATGTACATTACATAAGGACCGCTCGAAAATCCTTTCCCCATCCGTTTAAGGCGGAGAAAAAGGAAGCAACTAACTTTTATTTAGAAGAGAGTCATTTTGCTCGCCGAAATGTTGACTTATCAGTTTTTTCTTGACCTTCAAATCTATAGTGTCTCGGGAAGATCGATAACTTCCATAAAGAGAACTAAATGCACAAATAACCCGTTTTTGGGTGAATACGACCACATATAGCTTTATTTCTAACAAAGACTAGTATATTTTATCATTTTTCCTTGAAGTTCACTAAAATGAATAAAACATTTCGTATTTATGTTAGGAATGACTGTGGGAATACGAGCATGGGAGAGACAGAAACTACTCGGTGGCATCTCTCTATGAACAA
This sequence comes from Cecidostiba fungosa, assembly GCA_900474305.1. Classification (NCBI taxonomy): domain Eukaryota; kingdom Metazoa; phylum Arthropoda; class Insecta; order Hymenoptera; family Pteromalidae; genus Cecidostiba; species Cecidostiba fungosa. Next base: position 21,123 of record UCOJ01000607.1, read on the forward strand.
CCCCAGAGACAAAATTAGAGTAGTATATGCTAGAGAAATGCGTGAGAGAAAGAGAGAGAGAGAGAGAGAGAGATATCAGACATGGGCCAGTCTGGTGGTCGACCGAGGCTTGAGAATACGTCATAGTTATTCTTGTTGTTGATTACTAACTATTGTTGTCTGTCAACCAATATTTCCACATTAACCCACAGACTAAATCCCTAATCCCTAATCCTGGATCCACATAAGTAATGTTCTACAAGATCTTCGAAAAAATATCGCAAAAGTTAAAACTTCTCCGATTACTCTTCTCTTAAACCCTCACAAAAAGGTCTGGTCAGATAATAAACAATGGTCATAGGAAGGCGAACAAGGATTTCTACCCTCAGCACGGTCGTGTTTTTTCCTGCGGTCCTCCCATAAAAGGTCAGATTATTACAAGATTAAAAAGAAAGAAACGGCAGAATAAAAACTGCCGACCGACCGTAAAGTTCCATTTGCGGCTTCTGTCGTGTTCGGATCGGATGCGATCCCATAAAATTGGCGGCAACGGTGGCGCACTTTTACGACGCCGTTGATTCTCCGTAGATGCGTCGGCAAGAAACTTTCCAGGAGCGAGCTGCCGTACGAATGAGAGAGTCACAATTTCCCGAAGAGCGCGATATTAGGAAATTGGACTGCCACAAAAAAGTAAAGCGAAAACCGAAGTGCTTTGTAAAATATTCATACTGCTTATATACGGCATTGATGTACAGATTGGCTTCGACTTACAATTAGTTGAAAAATCGAGACTCATCGAATTAGAAAACTTTTTTCTTTCTTTCAAGGATCTGAACAATAATTCGAATCGATAAAATAGGATATAATTTAGAAAATTCACAAACATACCGAACTTTCTTTTCAATTTGATTTCGTAAGCGAATTTGATACAATATTAAATGAAATTTAAACGGTACGTAATGACACAAAAGGCGCTGTACATGTGATGGAAATTTTATGACAACAGAAGAAAAACAGTGGTACTCTGATATCCCTGGATGCAACGTACAGATTACTGGGTGCATTTTTTATACGCTTCACGTTCCATGAATTTATATAACACGTAGGTATACATATACACAAGTGGCACGACGCCCATATAAATGCATGAAATGCTATATACCTACGCAGAGACAAATTTTCGACGTCAATATTGCACGTGTACATTCAGCTTGATTTTTTAATATTTCTCTTCATGTCACATTTCAATTGTCGATCGCGCGAATTTTCGTTTGCAGCCGTTTGTTACGAAATTTTGTAAATATTTGATTGAAATTGTAGCATGCCACGATGTAAATCCTCTACTTTCACACAGAAATATATCAAGTTACATGAGTTAAAAAGCGATAATAAATACTTTTAAACTAATCGTTTTGCATTCAAATAAAAAAGAAGAAAACCAAAATTACTTTATATAAGACTGCTCCGTGAAACCCGAAAATTCTCTTCGCCCGGACGATTCATTACACGCCATCACAGAAGCATTTAGAATTCCCGCGAGATACTCTTCTCTCCGTAGCAATTAGTAAAACTAGCGCGCTCAAATTCGCGAGACAAACCCGTCCCTTCATCCAACAAACCTTCCCTACACACCCGCAGCATCCAGACGAGCGTAACGACGTAAACGCCAGTCGCCGGCGCTTGATTTATGATTTCGAGCGACACGAGCGCCCCTATAAACTCGAGCGACTCCCTCTACCCTTTTCGTGTCAACACGAGAGGACGGAGCGCGCGCTTGATGTGCCGTGCCCGATAAGTCGTAGCTGCAGCAGCACGCGTTTCTATAAAGTTATTAACTTTATCGACTGGTCGATCGGGGCAGTGTTGCTGCGGGGACGTACGAGAGTCCCGATTGGATCGCTTCGAGGGAAAAGCGGAGTCAGGTATATATACAGTGTTATAAGGCTGGAAGGTTGTAGAGACTCGAGGAGTTTTTCGAGCTTAATTCGAGGTAGTATTCGGGAGGGAGAGCGGAATTGCACGGCAATTTTAGGGAGAAACTCGATTTAAGTACGCTACTACTGCTGCTGCTGGGGTACGAGTAATTAGCGAGAGTTGAAACATTATTAGGGTGATTATTAGCGAAACACTTTAGGGCGAATGTTGCTGGGATATTAAATTAAAATTTGCACGTTTCTTGTAAATCTCTTATCGAAATTATACGGCAGCGCTCTAATTAATTACGAGACTAATAGGTTGCGTAGTGTGTTGTTATATTATAAAAAGAAACCAGGCGAAATCATATCTCTGAAAACTGTCATAAATATATCCAAATGATTTTCGTTAGAAAAAATAGTGCGCAGGTTCAAACAAACCCCTTTTGGGACACACTCGATAATAGCCCAGATAAAAGTTCGCCAGCGACAAAAACGAACAAAACCCAAGGGGATCCTCCCTTATCTCTTCACACCGCTGCACGTCAATGCAAACTAAAACTCCCTTTAAATCATTCAGATACCCCGGCGAAGGAATTCCAAGAAAGCCAGCAATTCTAGCAAAGGGGTATAATAGCACCGATGCTCGGACAAAGCGTTGCATCTAATCTTTCCCTGAGACTCCATCGAAAGAACGAGCTCACTGCTCCATTACCTTCCACCGGCACAGCCGTAGCGAATAGAGTCCTAATAAGCGGTAAGCAATAACAGTTTAGCGCATAAGCCGTGAGCGTCGCCTTTAGCATTCACGAGGCGACGTGGCGGCCGTCGCGGACTCGCACCACTTGCCAGCAGTAAAAGCTCCCGTTGCTACAAGCGCCGAGGCGCTAGATTGCGCCGTTTTCTCGGGGCTGTGGAATTTCCCCATTGTGAGAGAGCGAGTTTCGTCGTGAGGATATCTGTTTGTTTAGAAACTATATGCAAGAGCTAGAGGATGTTTTGTTGTTATATTGAATGCGCGTGAAGCATAAGTTGAAGTGCGTTATTTGAACGAAGGTGGATATGCTTTTGCTTTGGTTTGGATGGCTATAATACTGTTTTCTTCTGCTGGCTTGGCGTGTTCTTGTCGTCCTTATATGTTTGGACTGAGTCAGCGACATAATTGATTTGAACTAGATGCGTATTTTATAAATATGTTTTTACTTATACTACGTACATTCTGCAATGAGAATTGAATAGTATAATAGTGTATTTAAAATTAAAATTATTATTCTTCTCGTGTACTTTTCCTCGGATTAAAGTTTAAATATCCCAGCATGAATCCAGAGAAAAAATATGTCATCCAGCCCGACTTTAATAAGGTCAATGCATTTTACAGTTAATTGCCCGAAACACAATTGCCTCCGTCGCACTTTTTCCTGCCCTTTGTTTCATCCGCTTCGTTTTTTTTTTTACTCTTACTCCGCTAGAGGGAAATTCGAGCTTGCAACAATGAATGGCGCTGCATTTGTTGCGCACGAGTCACTTTAAATGGCGCGCCAATTTAATGTTGCAACACGTTTACTGTGACACTTCTGCATTTTTATATTTTAACCAAATTTTGTTTTCAGCCCCCTTTAAGTGAAGTGCATAATTATCTACAAAGATATAATAAAAGAGACCATTTCGACTTTTTTTGGTTAATAGAATACTCTTTATACTCATACTACACAAATATCATTATAATTTTTAACATTTTTCACTAAAATCCGATTCTCAGCAATCAATACAGCATGACTAGGGTATTCGAGCCATCGGTATAGTATGTCCATCTCAAATTGCAGCGGTGAGACGCCGTTCACTAGTATGCTTTGCGATAGTTTAGAGGAACTCTGAAGTAGTTACCTGAAAGTGATGTTTGTACACTCGAGGGACAAAATAACTTTAAATATTCCTGATTCCCCGCGATTCCCCTCCATGGCACTTAACGGCAATTTTGTATGATGCGCACGTATGCCGGGGAATCAGGAATATTTATAGTATATTATGCAACAAGGGACTCAAGTCGTAAATTATTCCCGCATCAGGTGGGTTTACTCGTCTTCGGCTCGCAGTCGTCTTCGATTTGTGCTTGCTCGCCTTCAACTCGTACTGTAAACTTCATATTCGGTCTAAAAAGCTCACTTTACGCCCTTGGTACACAATATACTATTATTTATTCTATTAAACGCGAACTTTCTGATGGCAATATAGTTGTTTCTAGCATAAGAGGACGTGGATACGTGAAAAAAACTAGTGATAAAACCAAGATTCCATCAGACATTTAGTTGCCTAAAAGGGAGATTTAACGCACGAACCAGATGTTATTTCAAAATCTTGAATTTTGAACTCAAATTTTTAACCGATCAAATTGGGTTTGATACAAATTTAATATCTAACTGCAGTACATTGAATTTATTAAATGTGATTTTCGACTAATGGGTTTTCAGATAATTTTCAGACTGAACCATATAATATTCAACTAGCAATATAGCGAGTCTAGATGGTATTACACGTGAAATCAGAATAGATACATTTTTATGTTATATATCTTATCTTAATTACACTTATTGATTTGCACAATTGTATGTATAGATATGTGTCTACAATTAAAATATCTCATCCAACAATACAAGTAATGCATGTGTACATATACCTTGTCAAATCATAACTTACATTTTGTATTATCTTTGTACATTTTTCTTGTAATAAATACAGTCTCGTTCTATTTGTACGACATTTCGCATTCATAAACAATGCCGTGCGCCCCTCCAAGAAATCTCAATAAAACAAACGCATCAGTATTGCATTCCCCACAACGACGAGGTGACTTTGCTGCATGCACGGTGTGAGAGCGACAGAGAGCGAGAGAGAGAGAGAGAGAGAGAGAGAGAGAGAGATTTCAGCGCGCGCAGCAGTAGAAACAGGAATACACACAGGCAATTTCCCCTCGTCATATTTGCCTTGGTAAGCGGAGACCGGCTGCACGGAGGCGGCCGAGAATCGAATGCGCCGAGAGTCGTTACGTTCGGCAAACAGTTCGCGTTACAGCGACAGCAACACCGCGAGTGTTCATCCGCGTAGAGACGAGGAATCGCGTCTGCATATGCATGAGAAGAGAAGCTGCGTTCTGGCTGTGCTGCCTTAGCGCGAATATATACTGGTACTTAGTGGCCGCGTTTTTCATCCATAGAGAAAGAGAGGAAGAGAGAGAGAGAACGTCTACTTTTCTTACGGCCATTTTTGCCGGATGGCGGTCGTGCTAATCTCGTGCCGCTTCAGCATCTACGATATTGGGTAATTGAGATGTTTTTTCGTGCGTGTGAACTGCTGCGTTGGTTGGGGAAAAAAGATAATGAGAATATAATGGCCGAAAATAGTGTTGTATTTATAAAGTGAATCGGGAAGAAGTGGACGTTTGAGCAGCCGAGTGGGACAAGAAACACATTTACGATATAACTGAGGGAAATTTTTTTGGGATAAATGATGTGATATGGATGGTTTGACGTGAAATTTTAGTCCATACTCTGACTGAAACAGTACACACGTCAACATATAAAAACAATTAGAAAGCGTGACGGAGAGTAACACAAACACCATACAGCTATCAGATTAAAAGTGTCGATACCAAATAAGCAAAGCCTGAATCTATTCAAGTCCGTTTCAAAGCTAGAGTAGAAACCCAACCAGCCTCAGCTTCAACAGTGTTTGCCACGACCATACTCCTGTCCTCCTCGACTTGCATAAATAACCCAACGCAGCAGAGGCAGAGCGGTGCACGAGTGTATCTATACCTCCACATCAAGCGTATGGGCAAAGAGAAGGCGAAGCTCAAATCGATCGCCACTGCGTACGTGTCCGTTGCAATAGCAAACAGTCAGTCAATTTTCGGTGGATCGGCGCAGGGACTTTGATCGAGCGATAAGCGGGACGTTCCGCAGAGCACACACACTCACACACACACATGGGAGAAGCGGCGACATCGGTCACGCGAGAACGACGAGCGGCGCCAATTAACGTCCCTTAATCTCGTTGTTTAGATCGATTACTGAGCCGAGGAGACGGAGAGGACGAGTCCGAGGAGGATTCGGGAAATGGATAGCGACGCTTCGTGGAGAATTTCATAGCTCTCTCTCCCTCTCTCTCTCTCTCTCTCTCTCTCTGCTCCTCTGTTGTATAAACCCTGTGATTTATACCGGACGTGGGGAGCAGCGATTACTGGCTGTTTCTCTAGCGGTTCCGAGTTGTCCAAGTGCTGCTATGTTTTGTTGCGCTAGTCTGACGAGACTGGACGGCTGGTGAGCGGAGATCGACTCGGAGAAGTGGGACACTTCAGTGGTTTGTTTGGAGTTCGACATGTAGATTTATTTTCAGAACGACTAGATACAGAATACGAAAGTAAAGAATTGTCAAATAAACTGTGTGCGACTGACGTTGACATTACCGAGACTGTTTTTCTACTGCTCTATGAGGTCTATGCGGGAAATACGAAACATTCATCAAAACTGACTTTTTCACCTATTGTATGGAACGTTGCATATCGGGCGTTGAATTTAAAAATGATACCCAAACCTCCGTCGCAATAATGTATACTGTTCAGACGACTTATTACGCGCAGCTAATCACACAGATTAGTCCAAGCCACTTCAGACGTGTGACTCACTGATAACTCGATCAACCTTCCCATCAAAGGCTGCAGCGCAAGGTTCTGTGGACGTTGACCCCCCTCTGATAATGGATTCCTTGTGATTGCAGGCATGAGGGACAGCAGCGTCGTCGGACGACCGGTTGTAATTGGAATTGATGCATCCTGACGCCCACGTCGTCGATGGACGCGACGGGATCAGCGATAGGCGAAGTATTGGGACAGAATCGATGGCGCACTGAGATTCGAATTGCCTGGTCTTTGGCTTATCTATCCGAACTAGTCTGAGCTGGTCTTGGGGATGTACGACGTATGTGCCCCGGGAATGTGTCTTTTGTTAAGGAGGTGATGGAGGAGAAATGCACGTCGATATCGGCCCGGATAACCCTTTCAGAGTTATGGGAATGCGAGCTTTGCGTGTTTCGTTGGTCATTCAGTGAATTAAGATGGAAGTCAAGAGCAGAAATTTATGCTCGAGAGATACGGATTCGAGATACTATAACTTAAGATGTTACATGAATTTGTATTTCTAATACATCTAACCCAAATATACTGGATTTGTGTAAATCATAATAATTTTCAGCTATATCGTTTACGAGTAGTTCTTTGTACTTGGGTATTAAACATCCATGTTAAGGTAAACAGTCATAAAAATAATCTTGAATTTTCGTTTAATAGCTTCACTTTTTTCTTCTTTATTCCTGCAGTTTAAAAGTACTAAAGCATGTAATAAAACTAATGTAGGAGAAATGTTATGATCCTCAAGATCTCACTTTGAATTTCATGTACGTATATCTAATAAAAATTCATAGATCTTATTAAATGGAATTTATCAGGCCAATCAGAACGGCAAAGTCCACCTCGAGACTTTTCTTCGATTTTATTTGTCGTATTATCACGTGCAATATAGTCCCAGCTCTGTATCTCTCTTCTTTACGATACCCTCCGCTTCTTCCCCTTGTATTTCCCTGCACAATCGACTCGATTCCTTCGCTTGGCTTCTCTCCCTCCGCTTGAGTATTACCGTCGACTATTGCCTCGGCTGCCACAGAGACTCGTCTCCGCATTGTTCGCTGGCGGTAATCTAACGAAGAAATATAGGTTCCTCTTTTGCTCTTGAAATTTTATTATAGAATTTATTTTAACGTATTAATGCATGACGAGCTCTAAACACTTTTGATAACCAATAATAATGACCACCAAAACACGATCGGCATCTAATCTGTGATGTTAAAGAAACGACAAAAAAAATTTCAGTTAATTAAACGACCAACATTTTCTTATTGGATTTTCCAACGCCACCAATGATAAATCAGCAAACTTTAGAACAGAAAGAATGTCACGGGAATCCGAATTCCAGGAGAGAAAATACGACTCAACGGGACGATAGACGAAATTCCTTGGAAAATTCAGAGAAGATTCTCGGGCGTATGCTGCGACTGTTGGATAACTCGGTAAAAGTTTCGAAAAAAATCTTTGTCCAGTATGTCTCCGAAGCAGGAACGAAGTTAATCGCGAGAAGCGGTGGAGGATCTCCAAGGGTCGAACGGAAAATTCGATTCGAAAACTCTCGTATGAAGCTCCTTCTCGTTGGAAGCTCCGAGAGGCATTCGTCGTCCCTCGAATTCCTCTCTCCTTGGCTTTCGCCGATCGCTTATTGAATCGCCCAAGTGCCAGAAATTCGTCTCTTTCCTAGGAAGGAGAAGAAGAGTCGTTTCGATTCTGTTTTGCTTTTTGCGAGTTCTTCGGGGGGAGGAGGGAAGTACACGTTCGTTTCCTTACTTCCTATACTACGGTTTAGAGTTTCGTAAGTACACTGAGATGAGAATCGGAAAGTTCAAAATTATTGCTCGATGATTTTCGGCAAAAGGTTCATTTTCATGCATTTTTACTGAAACTGAATGCATGTATTATGTTATCTGTGTTTGATATATTAAAATTAACCAAACTTCTATAGATTTATCTAACTTTGCTTGCATGACAAGGACCACGTACATGTTTTTTAAGAAATTATTCTTGTATTTTTTGACGCTTGCATAAAAACACTGATACATTCGATTGGTTTCAGACGAGTTTAAATATTTAATTACGGCGTCGGTATGGTTAGCTCAGACATCGGATCTCTCTGGACGTCGATCGAGTATCTGGTGTTGCTTCTGATCTCCTAACGGATGTTGCTTCCTAGTAACTAGTAAATTGAGCTCGGAAACTAATATGGACTCGGCTGATCACGGGATTGTTGATCAGATTGTTTGACACCGAAATTTCTCTTTTTAGGAATAATTTTGAGACAATGTTGTATTAAATAGGTTTGAATAGGTTTTAGAGATATATTGTCGTAGCATGTATAAACACAAATACTTACTTTGATCATCATAGTGAATAGAAGTAGGTATAATTCATGGGAATGTACTGTGTGTCGATACGTACCTAGAACAAAAAAGAATATCAAAATTATTCATCTAAGAAATAGTTGTATTATGGATAGAAATGGATAATTCTGAAATAAAATGGCCACAAAAATGAATAATGCAATTATCATCTTATGTTGTATAATACTGAAAGTAATGTGCAATATAAAATAGAACTTTGATAAGATTAGTTGTTCATAATAACTGCGGGTCAATTTTTTTCCAGACGCCGAAAAGTAATCCAGGTCAAACTTGAATACTGATTTCTGCCGCGAATCAAATAAAGATATGGAAAAATCGTCGTGTACTCTTATTTCTCCTTTCGTAATAAACTGCTTGAAGCGGATAAAAGTAAAATAAAATACAGGTGATATCACACAATTAATTGTCAAAAATAGTATTTCAACTTATTTAAACCACGAATTGAGCACAAAGAATGAAAACCATATAGTTCAAGAAAGATACAACCAACAGAAGACAAAATAAAAGAAAGTTCGATTGGCATTATTCGGTGGCAGTAGTCGAACCAGCTGCCATTTTGGGGAGACGCTTTCGTGGCAACAACACGCTGATGATCAACTCTTTGTGCACCGAGCTTCGTAGAACGAATTGCACGGAGCTCGACAGTTTCCGCTTGTGCACGCTCGTTCCTCTAATCCAGGGGGCTCACGTAGCAAGTAAGCTGGTCGGCCACTGGAAATCGAAACAAAAGGCGTCTGTGAAAGGAAGATGGCCGGAGAATCAGGAGAGACAATGTGGCCGGCAACTCTGCGGAAATGAGTTAAGATCAAATTAAACAAATATTATAATTCCGTATCCATAATTTCGTAGTTAGAACATTACAGTTAGGAAATATCCGGTGTAAGAATACTGCTGAGGTATACAATTTAAACTAAGTTCTGTGTGGATGGATCGAAGAGAGATCCGAGAAATTAGAATTCTATACATTTTATTAATTTAATCTTTCTGCAAAAGTAACGAAGAGATATTTCTTTTCTATCCAGACAGCAACAATTAACAATTAAAACTAAACGAAACGCAGAAAATTCTTTTTTTTTACGTGCTGCAATCTTTTAATCGCTTTTTGAAAAAAAAGAACAACAGCAGCGCTGCACGAAAGCGTTGTTTCACTTTGAAGCTTTGCACTCTCGCAATCTAACAAAGGCGCGCACAAAAGGCGCCTCGACTCGCACCCAGAGGAATCGGTTCAAGAGAAAAAAGGGCTACGCTCGGTCTTGAAAGAATTGTTACATCGCGCGCGCCGGAAGCTGGGAGGGATTTAATTTAAACTTTGGTAGGTAGAAAAAACATTGATGGTTTGACACGTTCGCGCCTGAGTAGAGGAAGTATTGCCTTTTTTCTCTAAAAATTAACCATCGACGTGTACATTGAATTAATCTTCGGTATTATTGGGAATGTTATTGGTTTTAAAAGTAAGAAAGTGGAAATCCTCTCGAGCAAAGCCATTACAGAGACAAAAACATTCTCTAAGAGCCTTACGTTTCAGTGCGCTAACAAACAAGCGAAAAATAATACACATCGATTGACTAAGCTCGAAAACAAACGTCGTCTGCCCGCAACATTATCACAGCCGACGACCGCGAATCCCTCTTGTTTTCCGTCGCAGCACAAAAGCCGTGTCGCAACTACTATAGTATCGACGATTCAGTAGAAATACTCCAGCTACGCTCGGCCAGAGCGACGTTGCTTGAAACAAGGGGACCGCGACTTATCGAGCGCCGTCGTCGTGCTTCGTATAGATGCGATGTCTCCTCTTCGAGCAGCTGAAGGATTGTCTCTCTCGTTCTTCTTGAGGTAATTCCTCCTTTGTTCGGTAACGTGCGGCTCTCTCTCTCTCTCAACTTTGTCCTTTTTTGAGAGGGGGAAGCGACGGTTGTTTCTTGACGAAGAACGAGTGTCTTGGGTACTGGAAATGTATTGTTTTAGTGAAGTGTGTGACACGAAATCAAATTAGCTGCCTTAATGTACAAGCATTTATTCAGCTCCTCTTGTTCTGGTTAATTTAACAGTTAGGTTTTAAAATTAAGCTCCAGTGTTGAGTGCATAAAATGATAAATAGTGAGCTTTTAAATGACACTTCGTTTCTAGTTGGGAAAATATTTCCGAGGACCATAATTTCTCTCTGTCTTTACTTTATGAATGAAAGTAGTTATCAGTATAAACGCAAGGCAAAAAGTTAAAAATACAGACGTTGATGAATAAAATACCCGCGACAAAGTTTGAAAAAGTACACATTCCATTACGATCTCGGGGAGGAGAAGTGTTAAAAACGCGCAATCCTGCTTTTATCAGTATGCCGGCACGTTGCAGGGAAAAAATTATAAAATTCTCTCAGCTGCTGTGGCGACCCCTTTTTCGCTTGCTTTCGGCGGAAGGCGAAGGCGAAAAAACGTAAGGCATATTACATTTCAACGCGGCCGAGCAACCCTCTAATTTATGAATCTTTATCGCTGTACTTTTCTAAATTACTTTCGCATTCATGCCTAAGTACACTTAATATAACCACCGAGATAAAGTGGCTGTACGTGCGAACGAATCTCGACGGCCGGCAGAGTATATAAGGAAAAATATAGTGAGGAGAAGGGAGGAGAGAGGAAGAAAGGCCGACACGCGAACCTTTCCTCGTCTTCATGTGCCTTGGCTCGTTTCTGCGTATGGTTTTCTTTGAAGTCCTAGTGAAGCAGCCGTTGCGCCCGTTTGCTCACTTTATTCTTGCGCGAAACAAATTAATAGTTGGAGTAAAGTAGTAGGTTACTTGCTTTCTTTGCAGCAGGTATGGAGAAAATTCATCATGATTTGTGTCTACACGAAGAGGTGAAGTTGATCTGATATAATACGAATATATTGATTTTTCTTACACTTTAACATTTTTTAATCTATTTTGTGATTATAATATTTTTGATGTTTCTGTATAAACGCGAAATTTTACTTACAAGAACTACTTGGAAGTCAGAACAACAACGTTAATTTTTCTGTTATTATACAAAAGATTAGAATATAAAATATTCATGAATAATACTTTGATCATCTTAAATTAGTATCATATATTTAGAAAAGTTACTTTTATGAAAAATAAAATGAAATAAAACGAAATCAATGCGCTCAATGAACTTTAGAAATAAAATAATTTTTCCCCCACAATAACTAAAAAAAAATTCGTAAAACTTTATACTCAACCATAAATTCGCAGACACATAACCCCAAAAATAAGATAGAAGCAAACACTGTCCTATACGCTGCACATCCCGAGAGCTTTCCTTCACACTTCAGCCGTCGTGCGACCGTTATTTCCTCATTTTCGTTTTATCGGACAGCCGCGAGCGCGCGAATCGCGCTCTAATAAAAAGTAGCGATACGACCCGCGAAAGTCGCTGAGTTATGTCACGAGCTCTCTTATCGTTCGTTTCGCCATTTGTAAAAGCCAACGCGACGTCGTATTGCTTACACATATGGTTTGAAGGGAAAAACCGCGCGCTCCGAACCGCTAAATCTGCGATTATAACCCTTTGGGCCTCTTTGGCCCGATAAAACGTTTTGATTTATACTGTGAGCTTTTTTATACGGGAATGCAGAGCGTCGAGGGGATATCATTGGGGGATATGGAATATCGTAATTTTCGTGGAAAATGTGCGGGGAGGGCAGTTTTATTATTCACAGATGGTCGATATTTGATCGGAATAGTTTGGCTTCTCGATTTCAATGAAACTTTTGATGGTTTCAATCATACTTACGGATATAAATTTAGTTCATCTAAATATGTGCATCTGGAAATGTATTTAACTGGACAATTCAACTTTTTTGAAAATAAAAATTAGAAAACAAAGTATAAGCCAGAGCGAAAAAGACATTTTGGAACTCTTTAACATATAGCATGCACTATACATATTGTTGATAAAAAGATAGGTACGTATAATTATTTATTATGATATGTAAATGTACCACTTTTTTGTAGGCGTCAAAATATCATACTTTTCAGTCTTCTATACTTGGATATTCCAGCAGTAAATTAACACTTCGAAACAATGTGTGCCGAGAGATCTAGCGGTAAGAGAAAATCCCAAATAAGTGTCTCTTTCATTTCTCTTTCTGTCTTATACTGCGCCAGCTTTTAATTCCGACCCTCTTGTACAGTCGGCGGCAGCCGCGGGGATTTCTATATTTCCACAGTAATTTCGCGTCGTATCTCACGTGCAGCAGCAAGCCCTCCACAATTTTTACGACGGTCGCTGCTAATTTCCACTCGTAAACTTGGCGATTCCCAGAGAACGAGCGAACCCGACGAAGAAAAATTCAACCGTCTATACTCCCAACTAAACCATCTAGTATATGTATATCTATCGATTTACTCATAAAACAATACGAACATAAATAATAAATTGTTTTGTGTTAAATATCGTAGCATGTTGACGTGTATTCATATTTGTCACAAATATGACGCATCGCATAACCGTATACGCACAAAGACATATTCATCATGCATAAATGAATATGCAGATACGTAGATGTGTGTACACGCGGGGGGCGGGCGTCAGTGCAGTAAGTACACACAGGTAGATGAACAAGCCGAGGCTTCAGAAGCGACGATAAGTAAGAACACGGGGTTTTGTGCTCTAACGACAAAGTGCATTAGGGCAGGCGAGTAGGAGCAGCAGCCGCAGCCAGTGCATTTCGCACGCTAAAACCGCGATGCGCGAATAACGCACATGCAGCCAGACACTGACACGTACCACCACACGCGGCCGTACGGGTAAGGCTGGGAAACACTAAGCCTGACACCATCGCGTGCCACTAATGCCTCTTAGCATAATCCAGAGCGGGACTGATAGTTTGCAGCGGAGGGCTTTTCTCTCCCTCACTTGCACACACACACACACACACCCTCACACGCTATTGCGTAGCGTCTTATACCTACACCGACAATATTCGTCTTCGTCTGGCTTGCTCTTTCTTCTTAGACTAATTTCGAGGTACGCCGCGCGAGCGCGCCCTACCGGCTTGCTCTCGAGAGCCTCCTTCTGCGCGCCATCTATAATTACTCCTGATGCTAATAATGCTCTGGTGGAGTGGGAGGGAAACTTCTCGACACTGTTTGCATATGGAGCAAATGATTGCGGACATTAGTTTGGAATGGATGTTGAAGGAGATGCGATCGCGTGTGAGGTTTATGAATCGCGCAATAGGAAACATTGCATGAAATCCAATTAGGTCCGTCTTGTAGAATATCGAAAAATAATCTACACGTGTTTTTTCTTTTTTCGTATAAACGATTTTTTAGCAAAGATATAGAAGGTTGAAATGTCGCGTGACGTCACAATTCCCCTCGACATAGATATACTGGGGGGGGGGGTGACATCACGCGACATTTCAACCTTCTATATCTTTGCTAACAATTTTTTATACGAAGAAAGAAAAAATACGCGTTCCCCATTATAATTGACGTTAAATATTGAATATTTTATTATTTCAAATGATAATAAAAGCAATTTATAAGCATTATGAATGGATGGATGTGTGATGAGGTTATGTTAAAAGAGACGCATTAACTCGCACGCGAAAACTGTGAGTATGAAATTTCTAAAATGTTGTTTACACGTTTTCGAAACAGTTTTAAAAATGTATTAAACAGTTTAAATAGCTATAAAATATGCATGAGGCATGGTTAAAATTTCATGTACATCAAGTCCATTCATTTCTGGGCAGAGAACGCTGATTGGTTGAAATTGTCTACATTTTTTAAGCTCAAAAATTTATTTGATAATTTCTTTCATTTTGTTATATGGAGTTTTGTTGTATTTTGCAATAATATATGCACCACTATTGCATCCAAATTTTTTGAATTTATCATTTATTTATTTTTATAACGTCTTCATTTATACATCATAGTAGTAAAATTTATTATAAAATCCTTGTTAATTGAAAGGTTTCAGAAAATTTTACTTGATGGTTCTAAAATTATTCTTCATAATATTAGTGGTGAAATACGAGTTAAATCTAATTGCAATAATTAAAATAAAAAACCACCGGATGAATCTTGTAATTAAGCAGACGTTTAATAACTGCTAGCGAGTCTCATAGCAGCAAACGCACATTCGCTGCAATAGCTCTCGTCTAGTCGGAAGCTCGTGTCTGCGTAATTAAGTGTCCAATCAGAATCCACAGACAGCTTCGAACGAGCTGCGGCGGCGCTTGTACGAAAACGAGGGAGAATCGCGGTAATTCGCGGAAGGACGAGGCACTTGCGTCACGAGCGAAATGCCCGGCAATTATTATGCGCTCTTCTCGCCAACGAAAGTAGCGAGAGAAACGTCGGGGTACATCTCTCCTAATTTCAGTGCCTAGAATCTAGGAATATTATTAGAAATAAAAACTTAACTTTACCTAATAATTATAAAAAAGTTATATTGATATATAACATACGATCAAATGATTTAAAAATTCTAGATATAGACAAAGTCTCACAAAAGACAAGTAAAATCAACTTATTATTTCAAAATTTTTCGTTTGAAACATCGACATTTATTTCTAAAATTACTTCGAATGTTCGGTTCAACTGAAATATTTATTATGCGAATTCGTTAAAAGTGAGGTTATTTTAGCATATGCGTATGGCGGACTTGCCTACAGTAAAAATCAGTACTATCTACTTAACTGGTCCGAAAACGCTGAATCTTTTTTATTTTTCTCTCTGTGTGCAGGAATCTTATAGGGCATATGAACTCTGTAACCTTTTGGTAAATAAATAAAAAATATTTTAGTATATAATTATATTTAAGTATAATATATTGCACTACTTTAAATATCATTTTATTCCTCTTAAAGGGGTTGATGTACCAACGGTGTGTTATCAGTGGACGTGCGAAACACTGGCTGAATTAGCATAATTAAAGAGTCCAAATATGCAAGCTCGAGCTCTCGTAGTATACTATGCTGGAAGCTCGTAGAGTCGATGTTCTGACTTCTACGAGGGTCGAATTGAATGTAATATACAATATCTTACTATCATAAAAACTTTATAACAGGATAGCTGGCAAGAATCCTTGGAGTTAGATCCTTTCTAATATTAACTAATTCATTGCATGAAATCAAATTCTCCATATAGTAAAGATCACGTTCTCGACATTTCCTACCTAGCATATACCGCGCACACCTCTACAAAAGCTCACATATCGTTTTTTTTGTTTCCTCGCGTTAATAGAAGATAGAGGAGCGGGAAAGCAGACACCGTTAAGCAGATTCTCTCACTACAGTACAACCGATATATATACAACACACAGTCTATTTGCTATGCAGAGTGGATGGTGCGACGAGGGATGAGAACGGGAGAGAGGAGAGAGCGAGGGGGGGGAGAGGGAGAGAGAAAGGAAGATGGGTATTCTCCGTGGACTAAACTCAGCGCGCGCCGGCGCTATATCATAAGTGGATTCGTTAAGGGTTGTTACCTTATCTTCCGTTTCACCCCTCGCTGAAGCTCGAGTGAAACTTGGAACGCGGGATTATCCCGATGTCTGGCATAGGTTGGACCAAGTTCGTTTGTGCGTACAGCTCTCCGGCACGTATATAATCTGTTTCAAGGTATATCGGCCAGATGAGAATATTCGACGCGTTTATAGTTGAGTATCGTGCTCTAATGCTGGTGATTCTTCTTCTTTTTCTGCGGCGCTGTGGTAGTGTAGGGCGATTGGGTGGGTGACTGTACCAGTGAATGAAGGTTAAGGAAATTTCAAACTTCATAAATATCTTGCAATGCTAATTGAATATAATTGCAATCAAAAACTATTTTAGTTCATTCCTTTGATATTAAAGTAATTATTAAAAATACTTGTTTTGCTAATAACCTTATGCTCATTTAATGGTGCAATTTTTCGCGTCTGATGTAAATGTACCTCATTATTAAACGCTATTAAGTATAAATAAACAATAAAAATGCCCTTTCCAAATAGTACGTAAAGTGATAAAGAAGGGTTCAATGATGGCAAAAAGCATTATATAACAGATATAATTTTATAAAATAATATTTGTTTATTCCGCCAATACTGTTCATTCGCCGAGTCCTGTTGGGACATTGGTGCAGTCACCCTACGCGTATTGGGTGGCTTGGGGAATCAGTTCAATCAGATTAAACACTCATCTTTAACGATTGTATCATTTCTCAACCTCAACTTATTAAATTTAATAATAATAAAATTAATAACACAGCATCTTTTACGTTATCATTTCAATCACAGATGCAATCCATCCCAATATCCATTAAATCGAAAAGGAATATTCAAGTTGAAATCTATATAGCATACCGCAAGTAAAAACCCATCGCATATAATCATCATTCAGTAAAGGAAAAAAAAGGGTCCCGTCCCCTGGATTTGCACGAAAGCCTCAATCATTCTGGAGCGGCGCATTCATCGGCCATTGTCACGTTCCTTCATTCACTTCCTTTTCGATATTTTAATATTCCCGTCGTTCCAGGAAGCTGGGCAAAAAAGCGGAAGAGTAGTAGTGAGAAAGGCGGCGCGAAAGAAAAAGCTCTTCTTCGTCCGCGTGCGCGACGCGAAACCCGTTAAACCCGGTGAAATATTCATGACTGGCGTTCCCCCTCTGGAAGAGAGCGCTCGCGCGCGACACAGAGAAAAAAGCTTCGGGGAAGAGAAAGAGAGAGAAAGAAAGCAAACGTTAAAACGACCACCCTACGGATGCACTAGAAGCTGTACAGGGTGTGGAACACGTGGAAAGGGCTTCTCGCGTCCGAATTTACACCTTCTACGGCCGAAAATTACAGCGCGTGCACACACCTCTTACGGTTTGCGTTCCGGAACCCGCGTTTTTGGACGTTTTTTTACAAGCACCAGGCGGAACGTGTGAAATACTGTATTAGGTGTCGATGTAACTATGTTTGCTCGAGTTTTACGAGTGGTCAGGTGGTTTTTGAATTATTACTTGTATTACTTCCTGCTAATAGAGGAAGTTTTGTTAAATGAAAATGGTTAGAATGTTATGAAAACAATTAAAATCTCTTTTTAAAAAAGCGATACGCCTGCTGGTCAAATATCAGATCGATTGCCAATGTAGTTTTTGCAATAATTGACTTCAAAGTTGGGCTCTTATATACGGGCTCTTATGGAATAACCTTAAAAATAATAGGAACACTTAGAGTGCGATTACTCAGAAATGCTAAGAGTCTAATAAAAAAACTTTGCAAATCATTGAAATATTATTAATGAATATGTGCACAAACTTTTGGAACGATTGACAACAGCGATTCTGTGAACTGAAAGAAAACGTAAACAAAACCACTAGTTTGTGGGCTACGAGCGGGGCTGCGCGGCGCGCGGAGAGAGGGGACTCTCTCTCTTTTTCCCGCAACCCGGGAGGTATCGAACCTCCTTAACAGTAAATATTTTAGTTTTGTGGAAACACATTGGAAAAATGTTTGGAGATATTAGGTGTTCTGATTATGTGTTTTTAGAAAATACCCGTAGGGATGTGTGATGCGTGTGTGTGTGTGTGTGTGTGTGTGTGCGTGCGTGTGTGGAGGAAACTACGTGCCAATGAATTGACAGAAGTATTCTTTGTTCGCATGCTTTATAAATTGTGTGATCTTCAACCAGAATCGTCTTTAAAAAATCGAGGGTGATTCAATGGCTTCTTTCAAGCAGGTTTACTTTAACACAATTTATACGTGCAAATAAGTAAAAAGAAATACTTTATAAAACAGACGTTTTGCAGCAGCTGTAGCGCTCCAAAAATAAATCTGACAAAATCCACACTCGCTCATATACATACTTCACTACGCCTGCGAAATCATGTCACAAATATTTGATCGCCGCCAGACGCCCCGGATGAACGAACGAACGAACGAAAATTCGATCTATATTTGCCTGCTTTCTTATTCAAAAGGGATTTCGTTTAGTTTATCTCACTTTTAGTCACTGTCTGTATTGTACACAATTTAATTAACCAACTCTTATTGAAAAAAAGTATTGCTGGAAGATAGCACATTTTTTAGAGAGACATATTTTTTGTCATCCTGCACGCACGCGTGTACAATCAAAACGCAATATGTAAGGTAAGGTTACATATTGAATATTGGAAATAACGGGAAAATTTTGTTTTCGTTTACCAGTAGGTTGTTTTTCATCTGCGATATAGCTAGTTTTTCAATTAGTGGAGTGAAGCATAAAACTTTAGAAAAATTAGATGAAGGATCGAAGTAGTTTACAGAAAAATTGCTTATACAAATAACTTATTTTTTTTTTACTTAAAAGAAAATCGTTTGCACATATGCTTAGTAACTTTCACTGAGTTAATTAATGGAAAGCATTTAGCTGGATTATCTATGTAAGCCACTCTATCATTGGTCGAAAATTGCAAAGTTTGTTGGTAAACCAGTGCCAAGATGTTAGTTCTAACTTCCAAATTATCTTCAGTCGGTTGGAGTTGTACTTCACGCTTATCCACGATTCACTGAATCTTCTCCCAACTATTCCAATCACTTATTCATTAAAGTAAATCGAATTTCAAACAAAGCTCAATAATCTTAATCCAAGGGACAAACCTAGAAAATCCATATCCAGTGACGACGACATCAAACAAAATTCTCTTGAACAAATTATTTATCTGCAAATTAACCTTTCACCTACCTCTGTAAAACCTAACGAAATTGTACGAAAACAAAAGAAAACATCTCTCGCCGAATGAACAAAAAAACAAAAAAAAGCTCTCACAACGATAGGCGGAACGATAGGATTGACGCGCGCGCGCAGTTACGGAAAAGTGGTTCCGAGCGAGGCAATAACTCGCTCTCTGTTCGATATTCCGCTTGGTTATAAGCGCCGTGGATTCGAATTATCCCCACGAGTGGATTAGCCCCGGAGATGATCTTCGCGGCTGATAAACTCTCGCGGATTCTTTTCATCTAAATTCAAATGAGGCGCGGCTCGCCGACTGATTAATTAGGGACGCCAGGGATCATCGCCGAAGTGATTGGGTTTTTGTTGCCACAGGGTCGACGGAGCATATTTTAAGATTGAGAAATTCGAGTAGGGTTTAGCGAGATGGAGAGTAAATGTTTAACGAATTAACTGTATTATTATTGATCGTGATGATGAACTTCCCGGGTAAACCGTCTTATTTATATACTTTTCACCTCTTATTGTTAGACGATATAATTTCTCAAGATATGCAAAATTAATGTAAAAGGAAGACCTGAAATAGAGTGATAAATATAAGTTATAAAATCAGAAAACTTCAGCAATTCAAAAATCGAGGTGCACCAGCTGTTGTTGAGTCATTGCCAACAAGCAGACATCGCTATACGGCAGCATAAAGAAGAATAAGATGAAGAACAAGAAGAAGTAAAGGAGAAAAGCAATCCACGGCAGGGCAACTCGTAACTCATCCACCTGACGCTGGCTCGCATACGTCACGTTGTCGCTGCATTATACATCCAGCTCGCGTAGCTCGCGAGCGAGAAAGAAAGTCAAGTTACCGGAAAACGCGGGAAAGTAAGGCGAGACAGCGGCTACTTAAGTCGTCATAATTTCAGTTTAACACCCCCTCTTCCACTTCCGTTTCTCTCTTTGAGTTACGCGTCGTATGCCACTGGTCTCTCTCTCTCTCTCTCTCTCTCTCTCTCTCTCTCTCTCTCTCTCTCTCTTTCTCTCATGTAGCGTGACTTCATTTCCTCGGCTTTTACGCTGCGCCTTTATCAGCGGGCGTCGCTGTAATTTAGCCATGGAAATGGCGGATTTAACGCCCGATGAAATTGCCTCTTGATAATAGACGGCGCGCGATTTTCCGAGCGACGCTGGGAGGAAATAAGTGTTTTATCTTCTGGGAGAAGGTTGTTATTAGCGTGATTGCAGCCAAGCGGGAATTTCTTTCAGCTTTTTTTGTGAGGAAAGGCCAAAGAATCGTAAAGCCTGCAGGGGAACACGATAATTAAGCGTAATTTTTTTTTACACTCCGCGGCGAGAAATTGTTTTGTCAGCGACGCGGCGAATCACGGGGGCATTTTCGTAAGAATTAGCAAATTCTTGCATAATATATTTGAAATTTTTATTTCAGGAACTGAATTTGCGGAAGATCAGTTGATATTCCGAGACGATAGATGTCAGACTTTGAGCCATAAGGTTCGTTTGCCTTGAGAGAATAATATATTCTGAACAAAAATAAAGCAGTCTTTCTGACGAGTAAGTAAGGAATATTGACACAAAAGAAATAGTTGAGGCGCGTCTCAAATTTTTATACTGTCTTATGACTGTCTCATAATCCAAATTCAAGTGATCCTTCATAGTTTCAAGCTTCACGAATCTTGTAATATCGACAATGTCTCGAAGAGGATCGAAAATTCACAATATAAATTGTTATACTTTTGATGACTGACTTTTATATCAACTAGGGAAATCAGGCACGCTGCCGCGTGCCAATATTTTGTTTTTGTTTCTTAATGTTTTCGACTTGAACATCGTTTGGAGATGGCTTTGAATACAAAAATCAAGTTCGAGATCGAGATTGAGATTTTTCATTCGAACACTTGCTCAAATTATATTATGGAAATGAGCATTAGAATTCTATTTTTCAAATCCCCTCATGGTGCCCTCAGAAATAAAAAATCAAACAATACTGGAATCGCAGTTCAAAAGCACAGAATCATCAGTCGTCACCGGCATTCACAGACTTGATACAACTGTATAAACAGTTCGTCAGGAGCATTTATACGCCCCAGTCGCACACAATTCATTCACGGGCCTTTGGGACGATCAAAAGCCTCGCTAGCAGCCGGCGCGTCTTTGTAAACACGGCTCCAAGAACACGTACGAGATCTCTCTCCGACAAGTGCGTGTATGCGTGCACACGTAATTTTGCGCGCAAATGCAGGATGAGATAGCGCAAAGAAAAAGTCGCGACTTTGCTGTTGAAATGTTGGAAGGGGGGAGAGAAGAGTGGGAAGCTCATTAGCGACTTCAGCACTTTTTTATAATCAACTCCCTCCCTCCCTCTCTCTCTCTCTCTCTCCACGTGCTTCCATTAAGCTTCCACCTCCCCTCTTGCTTTATATTTCGCGTGTATTCCCAAGTGCATGGCTTCGTTAAAGCTACACACTCTCTTTCTCTTTTTCTCTCTCTAGTTCTTGAAACTTTTCTGTTCCTGGTCGACGTATATCTCTCTGCTGTCCTTTGTTTTTTTTCATCGTTGTCGTCGAAGCTCCGTCTCGTCGTTGTATATATATGAAGTCCGAACTATGAAGAACTTGAGCGAGAGTTTTTTCTATTTCTTTTGCTGCTGCGCTGCTTTCTTCTCCCGTCCAGTCGACGGCGTCATTTTTTTTTGTTTTGTTTTCTCAAGTGTGCACGCGACTGAGCGAGAGTTTGAGAGAGAACGTTGACGGCGCGGGTGCGTGGAGGGGGAGTCTGAGAGTTCAGCGCTGCGGTGGGGTATAGGAGTTCTGCTGGAAATGAGCTTTTTGGACTGGTTTAAGGATGTGCTTTTTGTGATATTGCATAAAGGACGACGATTATGAATTAAAACAATGCACTGGAAATGGTGTGCGGTCTTTTGGTCTTGTTTGCATATTGTAAAACAATATAATGTGTTTTATGAATAATTGCTAATAATTTTTAAGTGAGCTACTATTTTAATCAATTTAATTAGATGTTTTTAGTAACATAATGTAACTAATAAATGAATTCCAATTATTGGAGAACGTGGTTGGTAAAACGATAAAGCTCATGAATAATATACCTCAAAAGCGTTAATAATTCCAAGTTATACGATAAAATCTATTCCAACATAATAAAATTCAATCTCACTATAACTACCACATGTAAAATTATATTTATGCTTTAATAATAATTCAGATAGCCTTTTATTGCAAAAAAAGGACTTTAACTTACACTAATAGTCCATGCATACATTTTTCAATTTCGAGAGATTTGACAAACAGACTTTGCATATTTCAGCGTGGTCATAGACACTGTACTTATCTCTTTTTGGAAGTTTGTTTAGCTGGAAAATTGTTCAAGGATGCAATTTTAAATCGCGCGTGCCTCCTCGATATATAGACAACGTGGAAAATGCATACAAATTTTAATCGTCTTAATTAAATTTTACGTATTAAAAGGGTATATTATATAGCCCCAGTTGGAAAAATCAAATTAAATTTCGAGACGGAAACGGCGGCTAAAATAACCCGTTGAGCTTGCGGAAATTAACTGCAATATGAAAGTGATGAGTTTTTCGGCGGACGGATAATGCTTCATTAGGGATCGTGATGAATTTTTAATTTGAGTTTTCCAACGGGGTATATGAATACATTAGTAGGCCGTTAATGAATTTTAAAAAGAGTCTCCAAAACTCACTCATAAAAAGCTACCAAAAAAGTAGCTGTCGAATGAATCTTTCAAATTCATATTTCTCACTGGACAACGTATTCGTTTTCGGAATATATATAATTAGAATACATTACGCATTTTTGTAGTCCACCTTTAAAGAAACATTAAAAATTAGTTTCCTCCAACGCAGTGTAACCCCAAAAATACCGCGATCTCTAACCAACTGCCGCCGAAATTTCGTTCCATTCCCTGCACTACGAAAACCCTTACGGAGTTTTGTAAGCCTCGGTGGATGGGCTTTTGTCTCGGTATCATAGCACAGGAGGCATTTCTCGATTGGCCTCGTAAAACGTCACCATCGGCGCCCACAGCGTTATACTCTCTGTTTATCGCTCGGCGGGAATTTAGCGCGAAGTCATGAGGAACAAAGGCGCAGAGATGTGGATTTTATTTTCGATGCGCTTTCGAGAATGATGCTGTTTTTCGGGAGATACATATATACTCAGTTTGTTGTGGTTTTCGCTGTAGTATGTTTTGGCGTGGGTTTTCTGGATTTGTTTTTTGTCTCGATGGCTCGTGGGTAAAAACTAATCGCAACGATTTTTTGTGATATACAGTAAAACAGAATTCACGTGATGTAACATACTATAGGTAGCAGATTTAATATCCATAAGTTAAAGGTATTGTATTAAATCGTTACGTGAAGCAATAGCGATTGATAAATAATGAAGGATGTACCTTAATAATGAATCCAAACTTTAATTACCTTAAGATCCCTACTGAAAAATCTCAGGTAAGAATTTCATGTGTAATATTTTGAAAATCGAAATATGGTTTAAATTTCTGCAAAACGTCTTTTTTTAAACTTATCTGGGTTGCACTATCTATTTGGCATAACAAACCGAATTTTAATCATTTAAGAAGTTTCAATAGCTCGTAGAGCAGAATTTCAGGTAAGATTTTCACCACAGATCTCACTTGAGATTTTTCAGTAGGGATGAGATAGACGTTTATTATATAGTGTACGAAATATGAACATAACGACAATCTCAGTAAAGGTCCCGTAGGTTTCATTAAAAATTTAATGAATTACAAACTGTTTAACAAGGCAAATTTCGTCTTCGAACCTGTACCTTCTCAGATCATTATGTATGGAAGTTCAACAAGGGCCTGTTTTAAATAATTTTTGCATGACAACAGAAGATAAGCTTTGCGCAATTAAAATTCAGCGACGACTTTAAGCTCTAGCCAGGCAGAATTTCGTAAAAGAAAACTTCATCCAATTAAACTCGACAATTCAATTTTGTCGACTAGCGCGACTCGAGCTTCTACAACTCCTAGCTAACAACTGAAATTAGAAAAAAAATCTTTTCATGGAAAATTCAGTACAACCCGCACGTCTGCAACGTCGAAAAAAAACCAATCGACGATATTGTTTTTTATGCAAACTTTCCCTTTGAAGCTTTGCCGCATCAAATGAAAATCTCGAGCATTGCTCTGACCGATGAAACAGCCTCTCTCTATCTAGCTTTCTCGCTCTCTCTCTCTCTCTCTCTCTCTGTCCCTTTGCTTTTTGTGCGCGGCTCTCTGGATAAAGCGCGTGAACTACACACTTGTCTGTGTTTTCCGTCGCAAACAAAGGTAGCTGAGTTTCGCGCGAAAATGCGAGAAGCAGGTTACAAAGAATTTCGCGAGTTGAAAATTGTTAGAATCGTTGAAAACGATTTTTCGAGGCAAAGCTGTTCTAAAAGGGTCGAGTTTTTTTTATTAAAATATAGGGTTTAAAGGTTTTTTTTTTAATTTTTCCGTATATACAAAACTTGTTCAAATACCATTTTTTTTTATACTAAATGCACTTTCCAGGTAGAAATCCTTTCGATGTACCTTAGACCCAGTCCAGACCGTTTGGCAGATTTTAAATAGATTGTATAGTCTTTGAATACATAGATAGGTACTAAAACACAAAAAATATCCTGATGGAAATGTAACTCAACTTTCAGCTTTATTTGACCAAATCGCGATGGGTTGGCCAATAGTATAACCAACGGTTAGCTTATAATACAACAGTCGCTCTACCTTACCGACAGATAGTCTTAACTGGTTCCATGAATGTATAAATCAATCACGTCTGAGGTACGCTTATATGGTGCGTAATAAAATGATTGTTTAATAAATAATTACTTTAGATTTTGTATCAATATTATTATTTTATAAACTCGAAAACTAAAATTCGTTGTAATTTGTTGTTTTGAGTTTTGAATAATACTTATGTTCTTGGGGTATCAATCAAGTGAAGATGCATCCATAAATTGTGAAATATATTTTAAGGATTTAAATATTTTTTGAAGATGAAGTAACATGCCGCGCAATATAATTGATCGTGTAAAGCACGCTTGATTTTGCCGGTATGAAAAAAAATCAAATTGGTGTCTAGACTGGTATTCTTTAATTTTTAACGTATCAGTTTCTTCACTCGTATCCGTCCGAAGTACATGAACAATTACAAGGTCTGTATTAACTAAGGAAAATAAAGTTTTTTTAAACTAACGTACATTAATAATTTACAAAGTAACTTTGAACATCCAAAGCCCGAGTTACTTCCTGTCGAAACAACGCTAACAACGTTAAAAGCATTTGCAGCAGCAACGTCGCGTATTATATACCTGTCCCGCTGAGGAAAACAGCAAGCGACGCGCGCGCCAAAGGGCCGCTACATACTTTTCCGCGGCAACATCAAAGAATCGACGTGAGCGCAAAAAAGCCCCGGCGACGCAGTGCGCGTGAAACCACTTCAGAGTGACGTCGAGTTTTTTTTCCGGGAGAGAGAAAGAGAGTTTTGTCTGGCGCACCGGAAGAGATTTCGGGAGGACGACCACCGGGAGTATCGATCGAAGTAAAGTCTATGTGTGTGTGAGTGTATCCGCGAGTTTCCGCAATATGTGACGGGTTTTGTCTGCCCTTTCAGGGATACGATAAATGTGATGTAGGTGGATTTGTTTACGTACTAATCGACCATTTAAACAGAACATTTTTGTGTCGAGGCTCTAAAGAAATAATGACGAGATGATTGTAAAAACTAGAACCATAATATAAGACACTATCTACGTAAAAATGTTTATCTAATACACTAAAAATAAACAACAACAATAGGATATCGTTGAAAGGTAGACCGAAGTATAAATTTTCTCTAGTATATCAGAAAATTTCAAATTTTGCTCCACCTCGCGGTGTCTAATCATGTACTGAAATTTGTCTACCTTTTTTTTGAAACTCGTAGTTTAACGAGATGAGGTAATTCAATAAAGGTATCGCGATAAAAGTAATTAGCAACTTTCTTTAAAAAAAAGATGTTATAGCGAGTTCTCTCGAAAAACCTCGACGGTAAACACGCAAAATTAGTTAGTCACGCGTCGGGTGCCGTCTAACTTTCGAGGCCCTTCTTACTGCGCCTCAGGAAAGACTCGCAACGCCGCAGGAATTTCGCTCGGTGGTGTAAGTAACTTTATGCCGTGCGTCGCGGCGAATTGTTCCACGTGATGCCGTTTGCCGCACACCACCTTGTAGGCAAAATTGAGACGACTTCTGCAAGATTTGTAAGCTTATCCGTTGTCTTGGTTGAAGCTTGGGACGAATAGCTGACTGAAAACTTGGTAAATATTAAGTTTCGTTTCTCATGAGTTGGCGTACGTGTTTTGAGCTTGAAATTTGTCTTTAAATTTCATGTTTGCAATGTGCGTTTTTTTAGAGGAGGAGATTCTCGGTATACTTGTTTTGATTATAGATTATTTCACAGCTTCTGATTGGAATAGATGGAGATTCAATGAATTTTCTGAATTATCGAAGATACGTTGAGAATTTGGTATTTAATTTAATATAATTTCTTATAGGTAATTCTTCATTAAAGATTCGAATTGAAGTTAGCGATACTGGGCACTTGGGTCATTAGAGTTTCGCTGGGTGTCAAATTCGATTTAGTCCTTTGTAAAGGGGGTAAATCCGATAAAAGCATCGACTCCATATAGCCTTTAGAACGACTCGGGCGGCAGCTTTACGGACACATTCGAAGGTGTATTTTCTCTTTGGCTGACCTTTTCGTCCTTTCAGGACTGACTTCTTTCTATCTAATTAGTTAACTATCGCTGCTGCACAATAGTGAACATTTATCAATAAAGATGTAATGATTCAAGTAGACTGGCTAACGGATGTCACGTTTTCATTATATTGCAATTTATTTTGAAACTCTTATAATTTTAATTTATATTCATGTTAATGTTTATCAATAAATATATAAAAATACAATTTAAGCACGATGTAATTCATGTATCCAGCAGTAGCGCGTATTGATTATTTTCACAGAAAAAATACGTCGATATTCTTGTCTCTTAATCATCGACAATACTGATATTCCTTACGACGAATCTCTCATTGAGTGCTTAATTAGTATATAATTATTGAAATACTAAAAAATGTCTACAAATAATGAGAACCTTCAATACATTCCGCAATAAACCAGGCCATCAAAATGAACCACGTCAAGTTATTCATCAAGTGCATTCTTCATTTACGAAAATACACTTCACCCTATGCGCGTAAGGTTGGTGTCACCGACTGATAGCGGCATTCTGATATTATTGACCAGATCGCGTTCGACACTCACGTAGAAAGAGAGGAAGAGGGGGGAGGTGGGAGAGAGAGAGGCAAGAGCGATTGAGCGATTGCGGAATAAATCGAGGCATCGCTTCCACCTGAGGAGAGTCGCGTGGAATAAGAGGGATTACCCTAGGCCGCTGTCGAGTCCACAAGCGCATCAATCAGTCTGGCCGGCGGCAACTAGTACGTGCCTCAATATTGTGAACCTCGGGTGTAGAGGCCTCTGGTTCAGAGGAGGATTGTAATTGTTCTGACTTTAAGTATTGAAGATGTTGCTTTATCAATGGTGTTAGTAAAATGTTGGGGGTATGAGTCAGTTTTTTTTAGTACATGTGCGAGGATGTCGTGTAAGATTTAACGATTTAATAAGGCCCATTGAGAATTCCTAGCAGAAGAGAAAGTTGGAAATGATGTGTTCAGTTTTTAATGCCTTCCTTGATTTTTGTGCGATGATCGTATGAAATTCCAACGATTACAAGGACGACTATTAAAGTTCGTAATAGTTTTTAGGAACGATGCATAATCCAAAAGTGCGCTGGAATAACAATTCCCCCGAAGTTTGTGCATCAAATAGCTTCTGCAGCTGCCAAGATATCAATTGAATCGAACCTTCCATGTTCTCTATTTCTCTACTTCAGCCGGGTTTCATAACACTCATCGAAACTAAAACAAACCGTAGCCACTCCGCGCGATTCTAGTTTGCAGCGATCGAACTTGGCCTGAGTCGAATCCTAAATTAGAATTCAATCCACACCCTCAATCTCCTTTAATCGAGAGTCGACTGCTGCTTCCCGTTTCATGGTTATTCCATCGACTCCCGTCGAAGGTGCAAACATCAGCCGTCTAATTACAACCAGTCGGGGCTGGCAGTTCTCGTTGTTTTCCACTCTCTCGCCGACTCGAAGTCGGATAATGATCGACAGAATACTCCGCTGGACCGTAGAGAGAATTTCCTCGGCATGTCTTCGGAAAACATACACATCTCGAGAACATCAGTCCGGGAGATAGTGGATCGAACTGGAATTCCCGATCTTGCTGCACCGTATTTTCCGACCTACCATCAAGCCTTTGCTATCTCCTTTTTCAGCGCTCTCTCTCTCTCTCTCTCTCTCTGGCAGTATTTCTCTCCCTCTCACCCTCAAGCTTCAGCCCCACCTCGGCAGCAGTTCAAACAATGGTAGACGAGAAACTTCGGCTCCATGAGTTACTGTGAAAGCTCGTCCTCGTCGTCGTCCTCCTGCACGCGAGTCAACAGAGATCGACCAGACAATGAAACTGCGCGAACGAGGAAAGAGATAGAGAGTCGGGAAGGAAGAAACGTACTACCCGGGGAAGTGAGAGCGAAGATATGGAAGGGATGACGCTGCTGACAACTCGCGCACCGCACGCAAACTATTCTGATTTGTGGAGGGAAACTTTGGAAAATATGCGGGAATCGTTTTCCGCTGTGGCTTGCAGAGCCACTGGGAAGGAGATACGCGAGGGAGCTCGTATATGCCAAATTTGCCAGGTTATCTGTCTCCACGGGGTTTACACTGGATTGTTATAAATGCTTTGAACTTCTTCTAAAAACGTATTAAAATATGAAAATCGAGTTTTTAGAGGAATACTTCGTTAGTCATGACTGACAGTTGATTGCCATTTATTATTCTCGTAATTGCCAGGTAAAAGAATTAGTTTTGATTCTTCAGATAGTAGAAGTAGGAGAATAGAAGTATACGAAAGATACAGAGTAGAGGAAAGATATACAGTGTGAAAGATACAAAGTAGACCATTTCTACTTCACAGAGTAGAATTAGAGACGATCAACTTCTGCTAAAAATCTATTTTCTCAAGCGTGGCTAATTCTGTCGAAATCCAGAACGAAATAAAGTTAGCACTATCTCGATCGAAGTAATATAATGTCAACAACCTCCTTCAGCACCTCCGCATAATGATGACTTACACCTGATAATTAGTGGGTGGCGAAATATTCCGCGGCATCGACGCCACTACCGCAACCCTGAAAATAAATTGCGCAAGCGGGCGGCCCCGATTATTAGCGGTGACGGCAAATTGGAAACTTACAAAGCCGCAGTGGCGCGTGCGCCTCGTAAATGCATGATAATTAACGTGAAAAGCCAGTATGTGCCAGAGCGCCGTCGAGCTTGTGATTAGTTCGCTGAGTCTCTCGCTAAAGCACAAACGCAGGCTCCGCGCAATTATCCCCCCGTCGTAATAGTGATGATGAAGACCAGTATCATAACTAACCAGGGCACCCTCTTAAGACTGCGTGAGCTATTTGGAAGCTCAATGGATGTGATGGTGGTGGTGGTGGCGGTGATAAAGATAAGGCACGAATGGAATCGAAGCCGATGATTAATCTGGACAGGATTGGTACAGACTTTCATTGCAGATTCCTCGGTTAATGGAAGCCTATGAAATATTCACAGTGTACTAATAATAAAGATAAGACGTATGATGGTTTGTATGAGAAAGCTCAATATTTTTAAGTACTGAAATATGCTTATTGCAAAGTGGGAATTTATAGATAATCAAAGAAAATTTTCAATTCTATGACACGATTTAAAATGATTATAAACGTTTTTGAATGCTATTAAAACATTTGAAACGGCACCTGCAGAAGCTATACTCGGCCATATTCATATATATATTATATCCGCTGGCTGCATATCTGATCAAATCCCATCACCAGCGAGTCAGCCATTCCAGGGCACAAAAATTTAATTACGCTCAGCCGCTCGGATAGATAATAATTATAAAAAATTTTTCTCATTAAACTTTCATTATCGCGCGCCGTGTCATCTCTCGATTTCCGGCATCGCTACTCCATCCTCCTACCTCCTGTGCAGTTTTTAAAATTTTCCTCAGCTACTTACGCGCACGGTCTGTTGGCTTTGGGGAAAGTTTGTTAGCGGAAAATAGACGAGGCGCCGCCAGACGAGGTTTAGTAATTGGAACGGCTCCGCAGGAAGCTCCAGCAGCAGCTGCTGCATCGCACTTTGCAACACACAATGCATTTGAGTATGATAAAAAAAAAGAAAAAAACATAGACACTGCACGCACGTATAGAGGGATACCCAAAGCAAAGAAGGGACGAAGGATGGATAAAAAGGCGTAACAGGAGGAGAGAAAAAGTTTGCTGATTATATAGCGGTATACACATGGCCGGACTCTGCATCGGAGATTGCGCGCCGATTGCGGGGGTGGGTGGAGATGGAGAGAGAGGAAGAGAGAGAGAAACGGTTTGGGCAGCAGCCAGGTGGACTGAGTTAAAGTCTGCAGACGTCTGTGTATATGTCTGTGTGTGTGTTTGTGTGGGTTTTTTGCACTGCCGGCCAAAGCGAGTCCGCGAGATTTTTTTGCAAAGCTCAGAGAGCCACCCTCTATCCAGATGCAGAATGGAATAAAGAGGCGGTCCTCCATTCAACGCTTTTTCTCTTGCTGGTGAATCGCTTGGCGCAGTTTGCGAGGCATTAGGGAGTCAATAGTGCGATGGTCCGTGAAAAGTTTTAATAATCGTTTGCTAGGGTGTATACGTGGCAATTGCAGAATATGAATAATACGGAGAAATAATTATGCTTTTTCTAATAATTTGCGAGTGCGTGTCAGGGATAAGACTTGGAAAGCTTTTGATTCTTTTGATTCAAGGTTTAAAAATTCTTCTTCATCAACAAACTCTCGATCCATCTTCTATTAGTGCACTCAGCGATACTGAAAAATTCATGGCCCAGTTTGCTAGTATCGATGTTGAAAACGAGGTTAAGCACATCGCCTGCCAACTTTTCCGAAACTTTATAATTAATTTCAACACGCGCTTGCTTCTCTGCATTAATAAGCAACCCGATACATCCGTTACGACATCAAATGAAAATCAAACAGGTTAAGAGCGAGCCGAGGTGCGAGAGCGGACGCGCAGTAGAAAGAGTCTCTCCAAATCGACCCTTTTTCCACCCTCTGCTTCCTCTCTCTTTCGTAATTAAGACTCAGCGACTCTCCATGGCGCAGCCCGTTCTCATTGATTTTAACGAACGCTCAGAGTAAAGTCGGTGAAATGAAAATTTTATTACATGCAGATGGAGAGCGAGTCGCTGGCGCAGCGAAAAAAGCGGCTGCTACGGAAAAAGGAAGACCTGGAACAAGAAGTCACGAAGGATGGAACGGAAAGATAGACGAAGATCGTACGAAGTAACGACGATTTAAGGCTGTCTCAAGGGCTCGTAAATGCGGAGCGCCCGCAGCAGCAGCCTCGGGAAGATTCTCGCAATATTGGAGAACTCGTAAACCCTCGTCTCTCGGCCTCTCCTCCTGCACGAGGAGGGATGTCTCTCCCCGTTAAATTATGCGCCGGGCGAAATGTACGAGCCTTGCCTGCCTGCTGCCGTCTTGCTTATTTATTCCTGGCTGAATTACTGGGCAAAAGTGTCCTCTTTCGCATTTTGCGCGAGTATGAAATATCGCTGAATATACCTTAGTCTGCTGCTGCTGCTTCTTCTCTTTCTCTCTACATGGAGACGTTGCTGCTTCCTGAGCTTGAGTGCGTCTCCAACACCGGCGCTAAGTTGAATTTAATTGCTGCTGCTGCTGCCACTGCTCTGCTACTTTATATTTTCTTGTTATGGAGAATATGCAGCACCGGAATCACGGGATGGAGCCAACCTTTGTCTCCTTTTACTGCGAGTGGTTTGTTATTTGTTATACATATTTTGATGGGGATTAGGATGTTGAGATGAAATTTGAGATTCGTCTTTGAATTACACTTTCATTTACAAACGGTATAAGGTTTTCGAAAGTCTTGCGATAACAGTGATGCAGGCGTACGCTAGTTCTCTTACGACGAACAACTGGCTATAGGGTCTTAGTTCGTATTGTATAGTTTCTCATCATTCATTTATGGTAGTTCTCATACAAAGCTGGGTTGTTAATGAAGGGTGTACTTTATATTTCTAGTAAATCAAGTTTTGATGTTTTGTTACAGGAAATTCAGTTTAAATGGTGCAAACTACGGCAATTTACAAAGTATCTTTAAAAGTATAAAGGGTAATAAAAAATATCGATAAGTGCTAAAGTTAATTTTCTCGAAAACATTTGAAGTATTCCTAACTTTATTTGCAGTGAACTTTCAACTTCCAATTCAAACGAACTATTATTATTGTTTTCGTTATCAGTCAGAAAATATAAGTTTAAACGACCTCTTTGTTTCTTATTCATTAATCATCTTATTCAACATCTCTCCTAGGACTAAACTTTTCCAAAATAACGATCACACAGCTCCTACAGAGGCTTCGCCATACTTCTCGTAATATACTCTCAATCTTAAATCATTCAATTGTTTTGCGAATATCGAAGTATCAAGTGAAAACTAATTCATTAATAACGACGGTTTTATATAAGCGCGAGAACGCCATCGTTAACAGTTTCTAGTGTTGGAAAACTTAAATGTCTTTGAGGCCAAAACAAAGCAGACGAGGCGCAGTTTCTGGAATTCCAGAGCTCGCTTCTACTGCAGCCGCCTACGCGGTCTTGCTTGCTCTCGCTACACCGCACAGCAGACGTTTCACTGCCCGGTATCTGGAGATTCTAGACCATCGCGGCTGTATATAGATAGATTTGAGAGTGGGAGTCCCTTTGTTAGGAGTATTCTGTTTAATGCGCATCATAGAGTATTTCGCATTTGGAATAATTACAGCGACATGCATTCGACTGCTGAGGCAACTGCCTAAGCTGAGGGTTTAAAGGAATGATCAAGGGAAACGCGTACAGCTTATTTGATAATAGCTTTACTAAAATTTAGAAAAAAAGCCATGACTGACCATAAAAGTAATACTTATACAAATAATAACGTATGGTCTTCATGAACAAATTATTGTTCGTTTCTAAAGGCCTTAATTTGCATGTCTGGTCAACTCTTATCATATAAGGCAATCAAAAGGCAATTTCCAAACTATTGTTCACTTCCACAAGCAGACTCTCATATTTTTCTTCCAACCACCTAACACCGAGCACCGTTCCTCGAATATTTCTCTCATCGTCATTTATTTATTTTTGCCCTAACTGTGCTTCCTGCATCTCGGCTTGACTCGTTTTCGCTACACAGAGCTGTACCCAAGTTTCCCACCGGTCAGACCAGCGGAACGGAACGAAACCCCCTGGTGAACTAACTTAGGAGCCAAGTTTTGATTTATGCGGCTAATACTCGGTAGAACCCGCAAAACGAGGCTTGGATGAGGAAAGCCAGAGAGTGAGAGAGAGAGAGAGAGAGTCTGGTTCGCGCGATTGCCTCACTCCCCTTCGCGGCACGCTGCTCTGAAAGCGAGCGAATTTGTCCAGCGATTAGGCCAATTGCGAGGGGCGCCAACTCCCGACGACTTTTAATGAGATTGCCTGCACGCCCGCGGGAAATTGAAAAGCGCCGTTTGAACGCGTTGACTCTGACTGATGTGCGCCTGGTTTACGCGCTGCTTTTTGTTCTCTGGAATTAATTAAACAAATGCCCTTGGTAATTTAAGTTCCAGACTCAAGTTTGTAGGATGTAAGAAAATTGGGTGTTTAAGATCGATGGATGAATTCCAATAATTTTTCACAATTTTAAAATTATTTTATAATGGAAACTATTATCTCAAGATCTATCACTATCGATCACTCAAGATTCGATTTACGTTTTTTACTTGATGATGGACGTAGTGTCAGAAAGATGTTGATATTTGTTGAGAATTTGCGTGAGCGAGATTTAAAAGTAACGAAATATTTTGACGTTATCATTCAATAACACTAAACTGCTTTCATACCTATCAAATCTACAATGTCGCCAATTCATATTATGCACAAATCGAATCGATATAAATTCCTGGACAATTTTTCTCGGGCGTAAAAGTGTTTTCTCATCGAGCGTGGTGCAAATGCGATTAATCACGAGCGAACGGGTTTCCGGTTAGCTGAACACGACCGAAACGTATACCGTTGGGAGGTAGAACGCAGAAGATGCATTTCTCGTCCTTCCTTCCGTATTCCCTCTCCCTCATCCTCCTCTCTATCCCGGCCTCCGATAAAGCATCCATACGTGGTAGGATTCTCCTTTCCTCTTGCAGCCGCTGCTTCGGTGCATCTGCAGTGCGTTTGCATAACCTCGATAAAATACCTCGCCGGTTTGTCTTGACTTCGCCGGGTAATAATGGATGAGCCCCGTTTTGTTTTCGTTTATACATGAAAAGCTCGGTAAACAATATGTTTGGTTTTCCGTTATGAAGATATGGGATGCAAATATTTGTTTTTGGAAAATAAGTTCAGAAGTGAATTCCGGCGATTGGATTTGGATGCTCCGTGTCTTAACAAACTCGTCTTTTTCTACTTGACACTGAAGCATCGATTTTTTCAGCAGTACGTTAGAATGAATAATTCATTATCATACGAATTAAATCTTAATACAATAACTAAATTGAATAAGAGTAAACGTGAGAGCAAGGATTTTTTATCATAATTATACACAGGTATTTTCGTTTAATTACAACCACGTATTACGTTGCACTGCTAATTATAAACCAAGATTTATAATTATAGCAGATAATTATAAACCATTTTCTATCTTTTTATAACATGACCCATCAGTTTAGGATACATACTGTTTTCTTTACTTACAACGCTGAGTTACGTTTTTTAAAACTTCATTTTCCGCAATATTTGTATTTAATTTAAAAGTAAACAACGAAGGAAAGCAAACTCTTAAAGCCAGCGATTAATCGATCTCCAATGAAAACGCTAAGAGCTAATTCGGAGCAACAACACTCAAGAATTCTAGCGGTTATTCACTCTATTCGATTCGTCCCTATTGCAGCTAAATTTCCCTAAAACTCAAGTGCTAATCCCCGTAATTCTCGCCTCCCGCAGACCATTTTAAATTCCCTCTTGCCCTCGGGCAAATCCCGTGGACTCGGCCAGTGGCTTATCGATAAAGGTCATCCGCGGATCGACAATTTGCAGCTTTTCCGTCGCACCCCCACCTTCTGCGTAACGCACGTATGCGCGTCGTGCTTAATTGCGTGAGCTGTGGTATCGATCGCTACCGTTGTGTGGAAATTGAGAGCCGCGGAAAATTTCGTGGCAAGAATTTTTCGATAAGGCCAGTCGCCCGAGATAGCTGCATATCATTGGGGTATTTTTCACTTTTGCATAGGCAGCTTTCGAAATCGATTGCTCGCGAGATTGGATTTATTTGCGTTTCGCGAGTGGCGCCAATTACGCCTAACGCTTTTTTGTCAAGGACCTTTCGATAGGAACTGAAAATTCCAAATATCGCGGCTGTATTTTTTTCGAATATGACGGTTTTAAATATGATAGTACAGAAGTATGCAAAACTAGTTTATAAGTTATTTTATTGTTTAACAATGTGAGCTTGTAATAGGGTACTATGCAGATACAATATTCAAAGTCTACGATGTGTGGGATCAGAAAGATTGTTGTGTAAGTATATGTAGCAGCGAAAACTTTTGGTATTTCTATGAGTTTATGCGCCATAGTTTAACCCATATCTGAAGAATAAACATTATTTCATATCTTCTAGACAATAAAGCACACGCATGGAAAAGTAATAGTTTGGCACTTTGTGGATATGGCAGGCTCAATAGCAGGTGCGGCGAGAAATATTTTATAATACCAAATGATTCATCGACGACATATATTTCACTAGAATGAAGCTCAGTTCTCATTCAATGCACTCTTACAGGAAAATCAAGTACGAGTAATATCGCAATTTGATATTTCTCGAAGCTGTAAGTGTCGTATTAACGATTTAGGGTAAAATAAATATAAGTCCATTGAAGTGTATATATACATCGCTCAATGAAGAATCTCTTATTACTGAGAGTGAAGTAATCTGACTAACCAACACACATGATATAATTCATAACTTGGGATATGAAACAAAGTCTTTCTCACATTATACATTGCGGAACAAGTGCATCACAATGGCTAGACAACTCGGAAGAATAGCACGGAAATTAGCAATTATAAACAGCGCGTAAAAACCAGAAGACAATAATAATTCAGCGCGCGAAGTATTCACGCGCGGTTAATTACCATTTTAGCAAGCAGCCCGGAAACAAAACGACACACAAATACACATGCACACGAAAAAGCGCAAACGCGCTTTCGCAACAAAGGCCCGAGAGACACAGGGCATAATTAAGCTCGCCGAGCCGAGGCAAGAAAGAAAATCCCTGAAAAGCGATAGTGGCGCCACCACTGAAGACGGAATTCCGCGATATGCGACGCCGAGATAACGTGTCGCACGCGCGCGAGTGTGTGTCTGAGTATGTGTATGTAGCGTGTACACGAAGCGCAAAAAGCCTAGGAGAAATCGCGCGGTAATCCAGTTTATCACGGCCAAGTGCATATAAGATTATGCTAACCGGCGGGACTAAGCTGCCTTTCCCCGGCTTTTTGGATAAACGATATTGTAGGTTATGTCGGCGCACAGGCAAAGCTCAGCTCGACGCGCGCCGGATGCGGCGTCTTCATAAAATCCACGTTTTACGAGGGTGGAGAGAGAAAGAGCGAGAGCGAGAGAGAAAGAGAGTCGGAGAGAAAAATGGCTTGACACCGCCTGGTCAAGGTCCTCGCGCACAGCTGATTTATGCGCGAGCTTCAGCCTACATTTTGTGCTCGTAATTTTACTTTTCACTAAAGAGAGAAAATTATGCACTCGGGGTGAGAGAATTAAGGAAGGCGATGGATGAAGTTTGCGAAGGTAGGTCGACGTTTGATTGGCAGCAAAATCTTTGGTGAGTGGATTAATTGTAACATCGTGCTTTCGTTGATATTGATAATGTAACGCTAGACATATTATGCACGTGACTATAGTAAATAGATTGCGCGAGTAAAAGTATTTTAAGCGAATTCGATATTGAATATAACGTTTTTTATTTTCTCGATTTTCATTTCATCTTTTCAGGTTAAGAATTCGTGCATTATAATATAATGATCCATATTTTTTTTAGATTATATAATAAGTGTAAATCAATCTTACTTTCATCGAACCTTAAATTATATTCAAGCTCATCCTCAGAATAAATGCATTAATCATATAATTCTTTACACGCGCGAAAAATGAGTCGATAAGACCATAAAAATAGCATGAAAAATTAGGTCACAAATCAAAAACCTCGCAGCCCCACCCATTCGATTTTCGACCCCCTACTCTCTTACGTAACCCATTGGTCGATCGAACACATCCATTCGTCATACATGTACGCGCGCGTTCGACCCATACGGCAGCATCTTTCGCTGGGGAGATTTGTGGGACGCGCTGAAAACTTTCCTGGCCGGAAGGTTTTCCGCTTCCGCGCTGACCGCAGAGAAGATTCACGAGCAACGAGTCACGGCGTCATCAGTATTCGCGCAAAAGCTATACAACTGCAAAAATGTGGAACATTGGTTCCTCGTCATTTCGAATTTTTCGAGTTTGTGCCGTATACAATGACTGGAAAGTACAGTTGTAATGATGATTAGATGCACTTACATGCGTGTATGTGTGCGTGTGTGTGTGTGTCTAGTACACTTGTTGAAAGGGGAAGTGCAGGTGTGTGCGAGCACACACTTGGCGCGAGAGAGAACGTGGCTTTTCAAATATTAAAGACGCTTTCATTGGACCGATTTGCAGCGATATATCCCGCGGATTAATGCCTGTAATTGGAAAGCTGCTCGCTTCGTTGTTGTTAACTCGCCGTGATTGAGTGCTCGGGGTCTTTTATCTTTATCGAACAGTCATGTATAGTGATGTACGAAGCTTGATTTTGCTCGGCAATTAATGCTCCAGTTTTGGCGAGCATTCAATAAATCAAAGAGGGATATAGGGAGGTATTATATTTTTGAAAAGTGTTTATTATTTGCAATTGTTCGAAGTGAATAGAGCAATAAGCACACTTTTCATGATTTTTATGTTAATAACGTCGCCGTAATAATTGAAACTTACGTGATTAATAAAGGATGATTGTGAAAATGATGTCGTAACAACTCACCTGTAACAGAAAAAACATGCTCGTTCATATGGTAAATTGAAAAGTAAAGGATATATTTTTATTTTGTTTGTTCAAAAAGAACTACAAACAAAGTTGATTTACGCTCAAAAAAATAGTAAAGTAATATTTCCAAAATTTGAACAACAAATACGATCCTGAAAATAACGTCAATAGAAGTTAGTTCACATCTATTGAGCAAATACACCAAAATTTTGGAAAAAAACTCGCTGTACCGAAAAACATAAGTCCACTATTTTATCAACAAACATAAAAAATCCTCTCGATATAGATTCACTCACACCATTGCGCATTGGATTCCGTTGCATCTCCTCCCGCTCCTTACAGTCTCGCTCGCTATCACAAAGCGACGTCCGAGTTTGCATTTTTATATATGAAACCGTAAAAAGCAACAACCACGCCGTCCCTTTATGCTTGTGTACATGATTCAAACGTGCACCGAATGGCACGGAAAAGACGAGATAGTGGAGAAAGTGCGAACAATAATGCCGTAGTCCGTCTCTCCGCGAGCTAAAATTCCAGGACAGAGAGCAGCTCATGTTTGCATGAATCAGGGTTTGCAACTTTGGCGAAATTATTTGGCGCGGGCAGATGTATATGCTGAGTGATTAGTAGAGTTAAGTTCGTCGTTTGTCGGCGCGATGATGAATGCAGAATACTGCTGGAGAAGTGTAAGCGCGAAGTATTAATTTTACAAACGAGAAAGAGATGTCAATTTTCAACATATATTATGTTGAAGGTCTCAGAATCGTAGAGATTTTAAATTCTCTGTTAAGATTTTTTGAATTGTCTTTGATGACCGCAAAAACTTTAATGATAAAATATTTCCTGAATTTAATTAGAACTGTGTTTGTATACAATGCTTATAAATGAAAGAACAAGGTATATTTTCAAATTCAAACAGAGTATATTGCCTCGCTAATTCAGCGTAAAGTAAATATGCAGAGTTTGCAAACTATGATTAATGAACTTTTGCCAACACCCGTTTTCTAATTTAGTAAACTTTTGTTCCAAACAGTGTAAACAGAAAGAGCATTATACTCCAAAACTATATAGGTGATTATTTTGTAATTTTCTCATTATCTAGATAATTCAAAGTTTTACACTCTCATCATGAATTTAAATAATATAGATTCTCTGTTTCGGCGCTACAACTTCGCAGTTATCAAAATACATGTACATCAGACTCCATCAGGCTTATCTGAATATAATCTCCGCGCGGCGGCATTTCTTCTAAGCCAGCCTGAGTTAAAATAAAAAGGGAAAAGAATCGCGAAACAAAGCATTTCCCATCCCATCCCATCGCGCTTCGCAACTGCACAATTTCACCTAATACCCGCGCGCGCGCGCGCGACGACGATTCAGCACAACACGGCCCAGCCCAATGAAATTATATACCGTGTTCTTTGCGGCTTTATGAAAAATCACCGGCTGACGAAACCAAACGGGAGAAAGCTAAAAAGGGTGCGAGATTTCAAAATATCCTCGCGTTGCAGATGAAGTTTTCGGATAGCGCGCAAGCGTGGGAGTGAAATGCAAGGTTGCACTGTGTGTGTATATAATGTGTGGTGTGTGTGTACTTAGGCTCGAGAAATAGTGAGGTGGGGTCATTATCGATAAGGTTAATAGAATCTTTATAGGCTACGGCATCAGGTGCGAGATTAGCTCGGCTGCGCTACTTGCATAAGAGGAGATTATCGAATAGTCGAGAGGTGTAATCGTATAAGGTAATATCTGATTATGAAATATTTGTTTGCAATGTCTCTGGACATTGAAATTGGAGAAAGAATTCAATAGTAATTGTTTTATGTATAGCACACGGATGCAATTATGATACGTTTTTATGAAATTTGTGCTAGGGAAGGAGGGCAGAATACAAAGTAGATTAATGAAACGTAATAATAACTGGCTTAGTACTTTCTAGAAATATTATAACTTATCGACTAGCGAATTTATTGTCGCGATCGTTAAATTGTGTATAATATATACTAACATCTATTGTGCAAATATCGAAATTACGATATTTGTCAATTCTTAATTTAGTTTGACCTGACCTGCATAGAACAAAGATAATTTATGAAATCATCAGATTTATAAATACAGGTAAAACACTTTTTATGGTATCCTACTTTTCTTATTGCATTTTACGAAACAACTATGCTTCACAAGTTCAACAACCTCGAACGCTCCGTTCAGGAGCTATTCAAAGCATTTCTAAAATGCACTAACCCATGCATCCAGAGCAAGTTCTCTCTCTCTCTCTCTCGCTCGCAAAGAGCCCTGCACATATCGAAGTCGGTGCGGATTTCATGCAGAAAGTGGCTGGAACAATAATCGACCTTTTTCGCAGTGTGGATCGACCTTTCTAAATACCAGCTGGTTCTCGCTCCCACTGTCTCGCTCTCACACATACGTCGCCCACACCCACGTAACCCCTTCTCTCGTCCGCTCCTCTTTTTTTAAGACCCGATGATCGATCACGAGTTGCACGTTTCTCGGCTGCAGTCGAGCCAGAGGTGAATGTCTTTCTCTCTTTCCTCTACTGATCCCATTGTCTGCTGCTGTTAAGAGAGAAAGGGGGGGGGAGGTTGAGAGATAGAGAAGAAGGATTATAGCAAAAATGACGAGCTTCTCCGATCTGATCCGACAAATGGGAGTCTTCACTAGATGTCGATGACGAAATTCCAAGAGATGGCTCGAATGTTGCAAGGTTGTTTGAATCGTTTCAAGTGTTTCTGTATGACGAAGTAGTCATACAGAAACACTTGAAACGAGTACATTAAACTAGTAGCATTAAAAAATTAATGGGAGTATAAGCTTTGTTTGCACGGAATTGATTTGCGCAACAATCGGAAAAATTTCGATGGGCCAAGATACTCGAGATCGATAATTGACGCAAGTAAAGGAGGTGTTGCTGCCTCGGAGGAAGCAATTAGGAGAGAATAAATTAGAAGTCTGTGCTCGAGATTTTAATTGCTGATGCTCGAGCTGACAAGAAACAAGGTGACGAGAAGAGCGCATTCTTTTTAATTATCGTTGTAAGCTTCTCTGACGTTTTCATCGAGAGGCTGATCCGAATATGACTTGCAGTCCATAGATGGCTGGCTTAGGCGATGTGTTTATTTCGTGCAGCTTTGCTTCAAAGCCGCTGCTAGAGAAATATGTTCTCCCGTATCTTCCACCGTATTCGCTTTCTATACGAGCTGCAACGCACGAGAGTGATATGCTCCGTAGGAAAAGGCAGCTGAGGCGTTTTGAAATTTAAAGGGGAGATAAATTAAAACAGGCAATTTATATAGTTGTTCCGTTCTTATTTTGTTTTGAATAAATGAATGATTATGCAGAGATACATTATTTTTATTTTCGAAATGAGACTGACTTTTAAATTGTGCGTTGTGAAAGGAATCATTATCAGAATGTATAAGTATGACAGTATATTTCACAATTTTTCGAGATGACAGATATTTGAAATATTACACGGCTGTGTCTTATCCCTCAGGGAAAAGACACGCCGGAAGAAATATACGCTTCACGGTAAAAACAATTTTCTCGACTCTTTTCACGCAAATACAACAGAAAAAAATACTAATAAGCTGAAGTCATTCTCCAAAAAAACAATTTCCCATCACATGGGTTCGGAAGCACCTACTTCCAGCTCGACTCGTAATACAAATGTGTCTATTACCGAGGCTCATCTCTCTCCTCACCTGAAACTCCTCTTCTTTCTACAACACCTTGGCCAGGAGATACCGAGAGAATGATCCCATAGCTGATATAGTCGATGAAGAGGAGCCGAGACACGAGCTCTTGGCGAGATGAAACCGGGGAGTTGCGCGTAGCGTATCCTGAGGGATGTCGGCCGAGGAAATGGCCTGCGGCTCCATCTACTCTCTTTCGTGTAAGAGAGAGATAGAGAGGGGGGGGGGGAAGGAGGGAAAAAGGACGATGCCGAGGAATTGCACACGCGAGAACACGTGCGGCGATACACATACGCGGAAGAGGAGGAGAGAGTCACGTACGACGAGAATACAGATCGCCAGGCTGAATTTAATGTTTCAGCTCTCTTCCCTCACGTACCCTTTGACTTCTCCTTCGTTCTTCGCTCGGTGTGGTTGCAATTTCACGAGACTTGCAGTCATTGTTTCGCTCGGGTTTAATGCCGGTACGCCACTGGCTTGGGGAATCGAGCCTGAATTTGGAATCGTGGTTTCTTTTATACCGCTGATTGGTTGGATCTTATTACGGTCAGATATCTGCGGATGTTTAATTTTGAGGAATGGTTTTATGTCGAGCAAAGTTAGAATATATTATACCTTTGCTTGATTAAACATATAATTAATTCGCATTGCTTCAGAAGAATATACCTTTCTTATAAATAGATCTAAAACGTTACAATGTTTGCTATCGATAGCTTTCGAAAACAACATTTTCTCGAGAATTGTTCAAAATTGAAGCGCACAAAGCAAAATACTTATTGCTGTCGTGTATCGTTACAAACAGGAAATATTTATTTTTGGTCGCCATCTCAAACGCACGAACTAGGAGAAGAATAATACAGACGTAGGCATTGAATCGAATAAAATTACGCGGTTCATCGAACCGATTTTCCACCTTCACTCTTTGAACTCTCTGACATCGACCTCTGCTCACTTTGATACTCTGATACCGTACGAGATTTACGTGCGCTTACGTAAATGTCTAATTGATATTACCAGAATTTGAAATATCAGTTATAGGATTACTAAGAAAATTACATTCCATACTTGCGTAAAATTATGCGTGAGAAAATGAGTATCTACATCAATTCCGAGATCAATTCAATTCTTTTTAACTATTCAACTTGTAGCTACCTACCAAGTATTAGGAAGAAAATGTTGATTACATATCATGATTTTAAGAGAAGTTAAATTGCAAACGTTAATTAGAAGATGAGAAGTAGATGCTTTCCAATATAAACATAGATAATTTCATTTGGCACCTATAAAAAACTCAACCATCTTTATTTTTCATGAGCGTC
Source organism: Cecidostiba fungosa (assembly GCA_900474305.1). Taxonomy (NCBI): domain Eukaryota; kingdom Metazoa; phylum Arthropoda; class Insecta; order Hymenoptera; family Pteromalidae; genus Cecidostiba; species Cecidostiba fungosa. The sequence goes on from UCOJ01000607.1 coordinate 65,134, forward strand.
ACGTGTACACAACTCGTTCGCGTCGAAGCTCGCGTAAAATTGAATCCCGCCAGAATCCATTCACCGGACGAAGACGAATCATCGAGTCGCTTTCGTCGCGCGTGGCCCCCTATCCTCCCGGGCTATCCTTCACGGGGATCCACGTCGCTCAAACTCTCGCCAGGGAAAATCCAAATCCCACCGTTCCTCCCGAGAAAAAGCCTCGCGGGGAATCGAACGCTTAATCTTAACGATGCATCTACATCGTCGTCTCCGGCGCGCCTTCTCCCTAAAAGGGGGCAAGGACCTCTATTCGCGCATGATGGATGGCTCGGGCTTTCTTATCCGTCTCTGCTTCTGCTGCTGCTTCTTCTTGACTGGAGATTTTCATTTTCCGCGCGTCCGCGACGACGACGCGACGTCGCTATGCTCCCAAGAGTGACCTCGATCCAAGCGCGGAAAGGACGGAAAGGGAAAAGAGACTACGTAGCTACTACGCGACGAGACGACGTTTTATTAAGTCGAGGAGGAGGAGGAGGAGGACGACGACTGGAATGTATTTGCCGGGGGACTCTTTTCTTATAAATGGTTTTTTCTTAGGATTTTTAAGAGATTCCCAGTTAAAGAAGGATTTTACGGTTAGTTTAAATCTTCATTGTGATGCCGCGTTGACATTTTTGAAAAATAATATTTTTTGCATACTTTTTCATTTGCAAATATGTAAGAAATTTATAACAGAAATTTACTTTCATCGTTTGATGGCTTCATGTAAATACAAATATTCAAATACAGATTCCAAATTGAAATACTTCAACTTTATTTTAAAAAATTGATCCTTAATATTAATTGAGTGAACAATCTATTGTAATCTCAAAGTTAAATATAATTTCGAATCGAAAATTTCGAGATTGTGTCAAATAGGCACCGAAGATGATGAGATGATGGAGGTTCCTGCTTTTTGTATATTTATGTTCATTTATACATAAACATAACCACTTATCACAATCACAACGCCAAAAACAATTATTAATAATTGAAGGGTTTACTATACAAAAAGAAGAATAATATAATAAACGCAAGCAAAAAAAAACGCAGCTTGTTTCAGCAACTCCCGGCATTCCCCATATAAACTAATCAATACAAGCAATTAAAACCACACCCTCGGAAAAAATGGGCTCTCGTCACCGACGTATGCGTTTCGCGGATGTACATTCGGCTGCACGTGGTCACGAAAAAATTCGCTCTCCATGATGCTATTCGATTCCTCTATTTTCCGACCGAGGGGATACACCGCCGCAAAATCACCTAATACACGTACGCTGCCCCGCCGAAAAGTCCGTCCGCATCGAACCGAAAATGAAAATCGCTTTCGAGCTCTGGCGAATCATCGTCCCCGTGCATGCACAGCGTCAAGCTTTGTGTGTACGCAGTTTGGCGCGACACGTGTCACCGACGCCGCCGCCACCGCTTTAGTCTCAAAAGCGCAGGCGCCCGTAAAGTATAGCCGATTCGTGTGCCAGCAGCAGCCGTGCCCGCGTTATATTCGTTTTCCCGTACACACAGTGTATGCGTGTTGTGTTTTACTCGTATTTTTTGTTACCGCTGTTTTAGTTCTCTCTCGTTTCGCTTGACGTGTTATATTTCGATCTATCATAATTGTCGGTCGCGGAGAGACTTATTTCAAAATGTTGATGCTATCGCTGCGTACGTGTATTGAGCGTGATTTTTTTCAGGAGGATTGAACAAGTTATTTTTATTGGATATGAAAATGCCCTACTAGGTATATAAGGTAGTAGTGGATCAAAGAATTTATTATTTCGTGGCTTTGGCATTAGTTTATTATACAACATTGAAACGATCATTCGTTGAAAATATTTTTAAAATATCATGAGTCATTTGAAAGGCTTGGAGAAAATAATTATATTTTTGAATCATATCCGTTGGTTTATCTATTTATCTATATAATAATAAATTAATGATAATCTTTGTGTACGAACTTTTTGAATAATAATTACAAAATCAATTTAATTATATAAAAAGAGAAAGACTATACAAATACAGTCTGCAAATTAACTTGTGAAAAATCACTTCAATAAGCCTTGGAAAGCCTCAACCCATACACTTCCGATGATTGCTACAAATTCGCCCTAGTCATTAAGCAAATAACACTTCATGTGCTACCCAAATCCCTCAGCCTCTCTCGTTCGCTCGGTCGCACTTACTTACGCCGAGCGCAAGCTCGAAAATGGAAAGCCATCAAACGGGCTTCGGCGCTAGTCGAATGGTTGCGCGACTGGCGCATAACTTTGGCACTGGCTACGATGCCGCAGAGTAAAACGTGAGCCAGCCCTAAGTTGTAATAAACTTGGAGGGCGCGCACGTGCGTACCGAGTGTGTGAGATGAAAAACAGTCGAAATAGATAATTACAAAATTGGTTAGATAATTCAGAGTTAATTTGATTTATATAAGTCACGCATTAACACGACTGCCTATTTCGAACCAATTTGTAGCTGCTATTCACGGAGCTATCTTCATCATGGTATTCAAATTACGCGCACGTATATAATGCAGCGCTATTAACAGCGTTTTGGCGGGAAATTCGAATCGACTGAAAGCTTTATTCAAAATGCATTTAATCAGTCTAGCTTTTACTCTATATCTGATTGCTTGTTTATCTATTGACATTTTGGAGTGAAGTAAAAAAGATAAATGAAAAAGATATAGTTCAAAAGATGCAGGCATCTGCTTTCAGTAGTACATGGTAAATTCGAACAGCAATTTTTTGCTTTTAAACCGCTCCATCACTGATCCTATCAAACCCTCGAATCAATCTGGCGTCATCCGCAGAATCCACGCAAACTATATACGAGACGCCAGCGAGCGTTCCTTGTACCGTAGTTCCCCGATACATCAAGCATCACTGCAGTTTCCCCAAGTTTCCATGCACACAAGCAGATGCAAGCGTCGACGGCGGGCGGGCGGCGATGGCTAAAGCAGACGTATCCCCCCGAGGTATGCTAATCGGTATCCGAACGCGACCGGGCGATGCAGGTTAATGAGGTGTGCCTAGTGTGTTACTACGTGACTGTAGGCGCTGCAGAGGCGAAGCAGAAGCCGCCCGAGGCGTGGACTGCCTTCGGATTTCAGCAGCATCTGCAACGTTCGCGCACTAATACCCAAACTCTCTCTCTCTCTCTCTCGGCTTTCGAGTGTCGGTACCAGTAGTTGAGCGGGAGGATAGCTAAGCCCGCGGCTCTTACTAACGAGATGAACTCGAATTTCAGATTCTGAATTCGCTACCCTAATCAGAGTCTGCGGGAGAGGCACAGCGAAACCCACATTCCGCCGCGGCATGACTCCTTCCTTTGCACGATTTCTATATCTCATCGTGGGTTTGAGCGTGGTGTCGGATTTGTACTTATGAGAGGTGCTGAGGAAACGAGCTTTTTTTCCTTTGAGTTTCAATTAATTTTCGTCGCTCTTTTGGTCCACAATCTGACGAGATATTCGTAGACCTTATTACATGCAGAAACGCGTGCGAAAGCGGCTCAATTATAATTAACGATCTGAGCCAGCACGTAAGTCTCTCTCAATAATTCAGCCTCGAAACTCTCAGTCAATATCTAATTAGCCACGCTTCGATTGTAGCCCTAAACACATAGCATCTACGTCTGCAGCAGCTTCTCCGCTCGGCAGTCTCGATCCGCAATCGTATCGTCTTTCGAGTACACTGTAGGTTGTTTCTATAGCATTCTATGTGTGTGTTTGTGCCAGCGCGTATCCCTTTCCGCAATGACTGTTTTGATGAATTTATGCTCGGAATTTAATCAATTTCGCGCTATTTCAGAGCGAGAGAGAATTTGAGTTTCACACGATTTCATGGAATTATAAATGAGAAGACATTCGTTAGAATTTAATAGAGAACAGTTCGAATTGTAATTTGTGCTATATACGTTATGGAACAAGAATTTCAGTAAAATTAATTTTAACAGCATTTAATGTTATATAATAATATAATATGAATAATAATGCTAGGATAATTTATAACTCAGATTTTCACGCGCTATATAATTGAATGACACAACTGTTTTATAATGTTACAATAATATAACACATCATGTAACATAATAATCATAATCATCTGAATCATTAGACAAAAATAATAATCACACGAAAGTCATAAATAACGCATCAAAAAACTTTCTTCCCATCTTGAATTTAATTCAATTATTTTTACGTCATTACCGTGGTACAACGACGCATTCTCTGGAATACATTACCCCGGTGACTGTATATCTAACGTCATATAACTCAGAACCCTCAGGATTCATGAGCGACAGGCGTAGATACAAGTATACGAGAAGTACAGGGAAAACATGCCAGGCACAGAGAAAGAGAAGAAAAAGAAGACGCAGCTGGATGGATATAGAAGAAGCAACAGCAACTAGTCTTTGCCTTGGTTAAATTTTCGCGATTCCCTCACGGGCGTAATCTCATCGCTGTATCCGTTGCCGCTTCCTTAATTGGTGCGGAAATGGATAAGTATGGCATCATGCAGCGTAAAAGATATCGGAGCAAATTTTTTTTTGTGTTGCAAAATGTTGTTCTTACAATGCTGTACTTTTGAGATACGGTAATATTTCCATTAAAATAGAAAATGAAAAGCATGGCACAAGTTGTATTTGAAAAGGCAATATGATTCAACGCTAATATATAGAATATCTATAGAATATAATAAATAGTATCTGTTTCGTTCTCAGAACAGATACTATTCTATATCAGCGTTGAATCATATTGCCTTGCTTTTCTAAGCAAGCATTGTGAGATCAACAATGCAGATACTTTTTTAACCGAATAATGCTAGGTATTTTTATAATTACGTGCTTAATTAAAATAAAAATATTAAATTAAATTCTCTGAATTTATTCATTTAATATTATAACAGGAATTTAATTTAGTGTTTTCCGAAGCCACTTCTTCATCGTAAAAATGGAAAATAATAAAACTGTTTCACATAATGTAGAAACCCTTTTCACATATAGGGAGTTTTAATTTCTTCAAAATATCAAGTTTTGTGAAATTCGAAGGGTAAAATTACGCCGGCTTAGCCGAAATCTCAAGAGCCGCTAACTTCATCATCACCGATAATAACTACGCATGTTCGATTGGGACACAAGTTGGCTCGGACTGAATTTAAATTGTGTGTGTTACGACTGCATAATTTAGAGACTAAACATAGAGAGTATGGAGAGGTTGAATTCTGAGCGAGAATTTAGAGCGGTTTACTACGTGAGTTCGTCTATGCGGTTGGCGGGATTAATTTTTTACTTCGAGTTTTCGGTGCAGATAGTGGAACCAAATTTTCTATTTTTCATTGTGGTCTAAAGTACATATTAAACTCTCTCTCTCGCTCTCTTTCTATTCTTAAAAAATAGGTTAAGAATATTACTTTTGTATTAGAATTTTTTAATAATAATAAAAAAAATGTTATCATTCAAGTTTTTACTTTAATGATAAAATCATGTCAGAGCAGGGTATCTGCTCAAAAGAGACTATAGGTATATTAGAAAAAGTAGTATTGGTTCTCTATAGTTAGAATCGAAAAAGCTTTTACAAGATCACAATCGAAAGCATTTAAACGATAAAAATTGAATCGGTATCACTGATATTTAATAATTTTGTTATAAAAGAAGGCTAGGATTGAATATTTGTGCCGATCAAATGATGGTTTACTGATTTAAAGAAATTCTATATCGAGTTGAATATTAATAAAATAGAAAAAAATATACTTTGAATATTCATGCATCAACCAAACTTAAATTTTTATAGATCGATGCGTAAGTATAGTTTGTTTCTAATAATTTATTTCCCTGAATCCTCTTCTTCTCAACTTGCTCAACCTACAATTCACCTTTCAAAATTCAAAATCTTCCCTCAAAACAAACGCCAACACAAGCAAGTCGTATGCCGCATCAAGATAAATCTCTCGCAATTCCGACAACTACAGTATTTCCTACTCCAAAGACCAACGAAGGAGCGCACGTCGGTACACATTTCACATCCCTTCATGTGTCTCCTTCTCTTTCTCTCAGAGTCTCTCTCTCTCTCGCGCTACATCCTATACATATCCCGGGGAAACCCTGCTCGCTTTCGGCGGCAATCCAATTTCCGTAGCTCTTCGCAGCGCTGCGCGTCATCGCCGCCGCGCGTCTGCTGCTCTCACTCTATAAGTATACCATCGCTCTTTCCTAATCGCTAATCTTTGCACGCGAATGGCGATTTCGCACTCGATGGAGTACTGATGCTGCTGGCGAAATTGAAAGACAGACAGGTTGCTACTGGCAGGTTTATTTTTTAACGAATATCATTATAGGTTGGTAAGTTGTGTTGAGTTTCTAGTGAGTTTCCTGGTTACAGAAGTGGGATGGTATCGAAATTTGTCTTAATTAAACTAGCGCTACGTCGGTCAAATTTCAGTTGTTGAAAAATAACTGAACGGGATGAGGACAGGGTGGCAAATACATAACTTTATTTTTAGACTCAAAACTCGATTTACTCTAGACGTTTCCTGTGACGCGCGCTCACTTTTACGTTTTAATTGCGAATCTATTCGGCCTAATGTTCAGTCGCGCAACTTTATTCGTCCTTTAATCTTTTATCGCAAAGTCCGCAGCTTTCCACGCTCGTCCTCCTGTTTCACGTCCCAGACCAGACTGCCCCTCTTGGCCGGCCACAGCCCCCCGATCCGTTGCCGCTGCGTAGAAAGACCTTTTTTGACACTTTCCTTTGCCGACCGAGCCCTACAGCGGTACCCAACGCTCACTACAGTTTCTCTTGCGTCTTGTATACTTTCTTTTACAATGCGATTTTTAAGAATCTTACAAAATTCCCATCTAAATAGAAGTACAAAATTAGCAATAAGAGCGGCTCGTCATCGCTGTCCGCAACAATAACAGTGGGAGCTGGTTAAGATATTTTGTAATATGGTCATGGTAGCAGTATTTATAATACATTACCTAGCTATTGCATCTATGTATAGATTGTTGAGAGTGAGAAGACGGGATAAGTAAATTACGTACCTGAAACAACAAAAAAAAGTATTTTAGACTAATGACCACTAAAAATAGATTATAATAAATTTCTAATTTTTACGTAAAACCTGGAATGTTGTACAACAATAATAATCAGTCTACTTATGAACAAATGTTTGACAGATTTTCTGCTCATTTGCGCGTAATTTTGCATAAAAATTTGTTTGCCGTAACGCCGACGTCAAACGCCAATCCTTAGTCGCGGTGAAATTCATCATCGTTAAAGATCGCAGATCAAACGAAACTCATCATCACGACTCATCCCGAGCTCTCGTTGGCTTTTTCTTTGCTGCTTCGGTTCATCACCGCATCCTATAGCCCACATATAGACACACACACATTCACGTAAATTGAATCTCCGAGTCCGACAGGAAAGTCCTCATTAGCTTTGCGAGTTTTCGCTGACTCTCGATTTCGCTCCGACTCTCGCTCTCTCAAGTATATTCGGCCTGCCTGCTTCGGCGATACTGTTGATGAGCTTGAAAAATAAGAAAAAATGAGCCGGAGATAGGATTGCGTTTGTAGGGAGGTAACGGATGAGATTAACGTCTGATTTGAAGTAAATTAGATTTTTGAACGTCGCGAAGCAGGAGGAGAAGCAAAAGCCGAGGATTTGTGGGAACGAAAGGTTTGGAGAGACTGTATGTTTGTCGGGGTATAACGAATCGAGTTCGCGTTAAAATACACTAGAAAAGTTTCGAGAGTGATTGAACGCTGTACAAAGTCTGCAGACACGTCTGAGTGACAGATGCCAGAAGAAAAATACAGACTGTTGGTTTTACGTTGTAGAAATTCACGCACACACAATCCAATTAATTTCATTTAAAATAAATTTAAAAACTGCCCAAGTAAAATGTAAAAAACCAACATTTTACATTTCCAAAAACATAGCGATAGGAAAACCACGTGTAGCTAACGTGTAGCCACGTGTAACAGAAACAAGGTTGGCAGTCAATTCAAGACTATCCAGTAACTAGGTTAAAAAGCGTTTCATTCTGCCTAAGAAATGGCAAAGAAAACAACCCAATTCTTAGATTGACAATCCAAAAACTAGGCAGTAACTAGATTAAGGTTTCTATCGGGGAATATATCCGTTCGAAAGCAGCAACGCAACATTTATCTAGTTTTCTTTCAGTAATTATAATATCGCTTCAATTCTCAACTTAGCCCCATCTCTCTTCAAAAATAAAAGTTCACATCCGCGTGCAGTTCATCACCCGCCAGCAAAGAGCAAAAAAAAAAGTCACTGCACCGGAGTGGCCTAGAGAGCCACAAAAACAGCGCATTCGACAACAGCGGCTGCCGCTATCGGAACACAAAAGGAAGAGCAAGCGCGTTCCCGCATGAAATTCAATCGCAGCGATACGTCAACAGTCCTCGCCAATTTCCTCCAATCACGCAGACGAAAATTTCGTGCGCCACTGTTTTTTTTCCTTTTCGAAACGCAATCGTCGCGTTAATTTTTACCAAGCGGTCGATTGTTTTCGCTGAATGTATAATTGATGTAGTTGCAGCGTGTGTAGCCGAGAAATCAAAGCAACGCGTTGATTTTTGTCAACAATTGGGTTAACAAGAGGTTGAGAACCGGAGGATTGGTAGAAACAATAATGTAACAATTGGCTGAATGTAGAGTGGGGCGATTGTTTCCGTGAAATATACATGAGGGGTTTATTAAATATGGTGAAATGGAAAATCGCTTTTGCTTTCTCTGTTGTAGAACGTAATTCGAGTTTGTTAATTTTTATAATAAAGGAAATACAATAACAAGCACTGACGACGAATTTCAATATCTGCCATATAAAAATATATACTTAGTAAATGTTTTACTAACTTTCGATATAATAATTATACAACTATTAGGTATCGCATTCTATGCATCTTTCAATAAAACAGAATCAGGTCAAAGCGCAACACGATTGACAACTCCAACTTTCACTGCAAATAATACACACACGTATACATTTTCAAGTATACAACGCTATTACGACTACATAACACGATCATCGGCGAAAACAGCTTAACGGTATTACAAATAAATATTCCTGAACAGTCGCGCCGTTGCTGTTTCTATATAGGAAACTCGAACGCAGCACACATCTACATCCAAGACATTTGTTTAGAGCCTGGAAGCTAACTTTTTTTTTTAAATTCCCAAGCACGTACGTCACGAGCGACGCTGTATACACAGAGAACGAGCACGCGACGTGGAAAAAGGGGCATACAATAAGAAGGAGAGGCGAAAAGTACGCAGTAGCTAAGAGGGCTGCGCGAGAAAGATTGATCGATTGTTTAATGTCTCGGGTTAATTTAGCCGGTGAGTCAACGACTGTTAAAATTTGTACGACCGCGTCGTCATTGATATTCTAACTACGCGACACGACACGACAAAAAGCAAGCAATATTGGACTCGAGGCGAAATTCTGTGTATGTGAAAGTATTTGCGTGTGGTGTTTGACACGCTCTGTTTCGCGAAATTTTCAGTTTGTCAATGGAACTATTTTCGCTGTTCTCGAGTTACTATATCAACTATTTCATAAAGTACTATTAATTTGATTATCAAGAGAATATATTTTATCGGCAGAGGTATAATTTTCTAAAACGTTCAACGAGCTTCGAAATTTCCATTTCGAATATAACGATATTAGGTACATTTCAAAATTAATCTCTGATGCAAACAACTGTAATGAGCATAAAGCCGTATGGATATTTGCAGAAATATAAAATGAGTTACCTACACTCTAAATGCACCCTTACTATCTGTATTTTTTTTTATTCAAAACATTCTCGAGACAAACAATCCACGACAATGCAGCAGACTGCATCAAGCATGAACTTGTATTATGTATACAGCAGAGTCGACGAAATATCCGCGTAAAAGAGAAAGCAAAAGAATGAGGGTAGCACACAGGCTTCTCCTCCTCCTCAGGATTAAGTTCAGTCTACTCCGACGTAAAATACTGGCGGCGAACTCGAAAACTCTCGCCCTCGACGGCTGCAAAGTTTCACGCAGTGGGGGCGGCCCGCCTTTCGCGCGCGCGATCGCATATGTCAAAGGCCAACTATACAGGATGAGCCAAGCCGAAGACACTTCGCATAATCAAATTTCTCTTCCTAGCGCCGGATTTGATTAAATTCGGCGGGGAAGTTACTTTGGCCCCGAGAGTTGCGCTGTGTGTGTCTTTTCGTCGTAGATGCAATGATGATTTTCGGATGCAGAGGGAAGGAGTTCTGTTGAAATTGCAGGCCTTACGAGAAGTTTCGAGGTAATTACATGCTTATTTGACGCTTTTCACCAGTAACCCGGTTACTTTGGTTTTATTGACGATGACGTAGATTAGTATTATTGATTATTTTTTTTAAAGATTAATTGAAATATGTTTATTTTATGCACTTACGTTTATTAGTACAATAAAATTTTTATTTTGCATGACAATTATGTATCTGTTTTGATAAAATATAAAGGTGAAAATAAAAAGCAGTATACCTTTTTGCGAATAAAATATAAAGTAAAAAGCTGAGTGAACCATGTAAAAGATATAACGCCTACGATTACCATTAAAGTGAATTTGATTTATGCAGCAGTGCTAAAACAAAAATTTCCAAAAGAATTATGAATTAAAATACGACGAATGAAAATGTAAAAAAGAACAATTTTATATTTAATTAAAGTTAGCACAAAAAATGATAGACGAAAATTTTATTACCCTTTGTTTTATACTTCGCACACACAAAATAAAACACTCCTAAGTAATGTCACTCACCACAGCAGCTCATAAAAACCAAACCAGACCATCGCGCTGCTTCGTCGTAACGATCATCACTTTGCCACAGACAATAGGTCGAGCATGAAAAAGCGCCGAAAAGAAGAAGCCGAAGAAGAAGAAGGCGGCGGCAGGTGAACGTTCGCCTCTAGCTCGAAAACAGAAAGTTTCACGAAGCCGAGCCACGTTGCGCAAACCGAATGAGAGTCGGGGATCTTCTCGAGTTTATATATAGGCTGCGGCATGATTCATCGCAAGCAGTACGTGTGTTCCCACGTGGTCTCGACCGCGAGTTGCAGAGTGAAAAGAAGAGAAGCTCGTGCAGACGTAATCGTCGATTCGTGGACCGGATAAGAGACTGGGAGCTATTTGAATATTTTGTTAGGCGGTCCTTTGGGTCTAATGGTGATTTAAACGACGCTTTACAGGTGTCGTTAAGAGGATTCAAAAGTGTGTCAATTAGAGATATGCAAATTGTTTGGAATAATTATTTTCGAGTTGAGATGCATGGCTCAGGATTTTTAGAGGAACACGCCTAACTTTGTTGATATCAAATTGAAATTGACGAGGATTCATTTAGCTCGACGATTTTAAGAACTTAGTACGTACGCCAGCTTGGAATATGGATATCGAAAGTTTCATTGAATATTGAAGTATACTTTTATTATATGTTCTTGAAACTACATTGTGCGCTCGCTGTCTGCAGTTTGTTTTGAAAACTCATTTCAGTTGAAATACATTTATCCAGCCAAAGTTACTATACAAAGAACATTTTGACCTAGAATCGCGCTACTTCGGATCTCCCCATTCTAAAAAATGTATAACCTCTCCTCTTGCGAAGTGCATATCTCCTTCAAAACAACGAAACATTTTCTCTGCAAACAGGTATACCCGTTCAGTCTACTCACGGCATTTTTCAACGTTGTATATATATATATATTTTTTTGTTATTCTTGATAATAACTTCAACGGGGCTTTAACGACTCCCGACAGAGCAAGCGCGTACGTGCTTGACGAGAAAAACGACTTTATCATTAATAACGTCATTTCCCGAGAGTTTTCGTTGCCCGATATGCCGGCAGGCGAATCTCGCGTCAAGTGGAGAGGGAGAAGGTAACAGCGGAGGTAACGAACGCGAGAACTTAATCTTCGGTTTGCCGACTTCGTTCCTAGAGATCGACGTATCTGCATTAGCGATCTTTTGCCTATCAATCACGAAATAAACGCGGTGGTGCCGCCTTATCAGACCGACGAGAACGCGGGGGCGAAAGGAGATAAAACTGCTCGCCTTTTTTCCCTCAACGTCCGACAGCTTGTTAAGGAAACGCTGGAACACGATTTTCAACCTGTGCTTTCCAAGGGAACTCGTGGAAGACGGGAAGATTGTGTTCTCGACGTGCAAGAAAGGTGGATTTTTTAAAGGATTTCACGCAATTAATCTATTGTGACGGAGAACAGTCAAGATTAATTATTTCGTAGAATATCTAATTATTGCATTTAAATGAAACCCGCGCAACCGACCATTTCTTCCTAAAAAATAGATTCTTCATGGAAAGCTATATACAAATCCTGATGCGACCCTTTCCTAGGCCGAGCGAGAGAGAAGAGAGTAGCGCGTAGCAGCGCAACGAGTCGCGACTTTTCTCCTCTCCGATGCGGCGAATTCCTGCGCGCGAGCATCTACTAATTACTGTCGTGTCGCGCTTGGCTCCTTTGTGCGGATTGCGGCCGACGCTCTCTGTGTTTTAGGGGGTTTCAGGGGTTTTGGAACTGCGGAATGCGGAATTCGCATCGCATGCTCTGCATATTTTTAAGTGAAGTGGGTTTTTAGAGGACAGGTATAGCTATTGCGGTTCGGGAACTTCCTGACTGAATTGTAATGGGATTTGCTGGATGGCTACGGAACTCGCTTTGTCATATATGCATTGTGTAGGAAATACTGGGAGCTCTTGGTTGTTTTCAAATACGGGTACATCATTCTATAATTCGATTTTTCTCGTTCATTATGTCCTAGAGATGAGAAAAAGCCAAGAAACAAGAAAAAAGTGCTGTGCGTAACACTATTTTCTTAGTTCTTTAACGGCATGTATTCAATTTTTGGAGGCGTAAACAAAAAATGCATAAAAAAATTTCGCTCTTTTTAAACGCAGACTTTTTATTTAAGCGACCATTTTTTTACGAAGCTCTTTTCCCATACTTTGTTTCTAGGGATATGCATTTTCCATTCGCTCCCCCCAGACATTGAGCACATATCACTGAACAATGGCTCCTTTTCGTATAATTTGAATGGTCGAAAAAACAGCGCCACAAAGCACTTTTTTCTTGCTCATTTAGTTTTTCGTTTTCATCATCTTCAGGATACAATGAACGAGAAAAATCAAATTAGAAAGGTTTTGAATATTGACATTTTTGAGACTCTCTTACAATGGCCGATTTTGAAAACTATAAAATTTCATTAAATTAAGATTAATACATTATTTTTAACCTCGTGGATCCTAATCATGTATATTATTAGTATCAACTGTAATAATTAACCTTTTATGTATATATTTGCTAATAATTTTCATGAAATTGTTTCACATGCATGCAAATTATTGCATGCAAATTATTAGCTTCAGTATACGCTGTTAAGTCAGTATTGTATTTCATGAATAGTAATATAACTATATTAGGTTCTTGATTTTTAATATTTTAAATGATCGAAAACAATCAAATTATAATTCATCACAAGTATCAAATTCATCTGAATAACATATTCAAAACTAGCCATCATTTGTAACATGAATTTGTGAACGATTCAATTACATTATCTCGAAATTCTGTAAAATCAAAATTGAAATTTATTGCAATTATTTGCATCCAAACCTTGAAGCAATTTCAGATATTGTAATACAGTTCATAACGTTGATTACGATTGACAGTACTATTCACCCGGCAAATTAAATTCTTTTTAAAGATTATAATTAGCGATATTCTACTAAAAGGCAATTTATTATAATACAATATGATGAAACAAAGATTTATACATGCATTTCAGTAATTTTACATTACTGTTTTTAAAATTATAAATTTTGTTATAAATGTCTATAGTTTCTGACATAGTTCCTTTTGAGCAATAGAACATTTCCTTGATAATTTCGAATCGGATTCAATAGAAAGTCAGCATATTTTCTACTAGTAAAAAACATAAGTTAATTTAAAACCCATTCTGAAATTTAACAAATAAATTGTATTTAAATAAGCTATGGCATTCTAAAGCTTCTTTAATAACATCATGATGTCGACTACTTGAAAGGTAACGACTTCACATTCTGTAATCACAACAAACTTTGGAGTTGCATCTCAAATAATCATTCAAGATGCAGAAAAAATAATTAGCGATTTTCAAATTTTTACCTCACAAACTAATCTTAACAAAAACACCCAGCGAAACAACTATCTAATTCTAGCTTTAAGCTTCATCGGAAGGTCTTGTTTGGTCATCCTTCACAAAAGCCAACCTACAAGCTTTGTACTTTTTATATTTTGCCAACTATTTTCTTCTTCTTTCACCTCTTCCGGCCTCATCCCCAGAAGAGAAGCGAGAACAGACGTGGAAAATGTTCCGGATTAATCACGGGAGGATTGTTTGCAAGGACAATGGCGGTCAGATCCAATTCGCCGAGTGCCGTGAAAATGAGCGCGAGAGAAAGCCAGGCGGGGATGTGCAGATAGTGGGTGGAGGCCAGAGCTCGTGTAAGGACGACGACTGCCGCGAAAATCCTATCAGCGTGTCCAGTTTGTTTGCTTGTTTACAGTATTGGAACAGAAGAAACGCTGCAAAATTTTCTTCCCTTCCTTTTTCGCGGTATTTTTATATGTCGAGGGAGATCCTTTGTTTTCTCCTGTAAACGTACCGGGCGAGATGCATTGTTCGGCGCGATAGAGTTTAATTAAATTTGCATGCAAATTGAGGTTGTCGACGGGGATGTACGTCATACGCATGAAAATTAAAATTTACGCAAGACAATATAACTGCTTTTACGTACTGACAGTTACATCATAAATTTAGTTATCGATATTTTGACTTAATTAAGATGGCCGATTGTTAGGGAATGAGTTACACCTTTATACAATTCTATTACGTCGCTAATTTGATTGTGCAATATTTATACATAACTTGGAAAACTAATTCAACTATTATCGTGAAATATAAAAGTATTATATACTGTCTTGAAATACATAAAGAATGGAGAATATGCAATAATTATATAATTCTAGAATAGGAATCCGCACAGCGCCTGATTTACGGCATTACCCCAGACAATTCAAAAAGCTACAGTATCCCTCACATACCGACCCCAATCGATACTGGTATAATTCACTGCCGACTCTCGAAGAGTTAAACGTACGGCGCAGATGACGTACATCTTCTGCCAATAACTTGCACACGTAATCGGAAATCCCTCACTGGCACACAGGTACACCCGCCACATGCTAATGGAGTAAGATCGTGGATAAAGAGGGCAAAGTCGCCTGGGAGAAACGCAAGGCTCGCGGAAACTTTTTACGGTGCCTTGTCGATAAAACACGGCCGCATCGATATATGGATTTTTTACTCTACCGTAAATACATCGAATGCAAACGGGAAGCTTTTTTACCCAGATCTTTTGCGAGGGAAAATAAAGTCGTCAAAGCGTCAAAATGTATGATCAATAGAAAGGATAATTTTTTGTATATATTATGCTGTGTTTTGTGCTCATAATAATACATTTTAAAATATTTTTTCGAATTAATACAAAATTTGTGTCAAATATCAATTTTTATAATTGGCCAAAAGTTATTTATACGTAACATTTACAGATTTTTCATGGCGAAATTTGTGATGTACAGACAATTTTACATACAAAACAACACAAGTTTCGGCAAAAATTTTAGTCATAAATCTCTATTAACAGCCCTCTCGTCTTTATTTTTTGCATGTCGCGTTGTTCCGCGCATCAAATGTGTGAGTCTATCTCGGAAAAAACGAGTTACTGTAACCGAAAAAACGTGTTATCTGCATCTGAAAAATCCACTGCAGACTCTGCGTCCCTATAACATGAATACTTATCTCCGTGTATTTATATAAAATTACATAAAATTTAAACATGTTTTGTGTAAATGGTTTACAAAATATTTTACGTAATTACGGAGGGTTGCTATTTTACATAAAATTATTAGCTGTAAAAAGAGAATAGACAATAAGTTTTTAAATGTATTAGTTTGGTTAAAAAAATCGTCCACTCAAAATGGTTCAAAAGTCAACGTCTGCACCGAGAGCATTTCTTTTAACCAAAGGCAAATTTTCAACTCAATAAAACCCGCACAAATTTCTTTTTCTTTCTATTTTTATTCGAAACTGAACCATCGTATACGTGAAAGAAAAAGTGTCAAAGATACAGCAAAGAGTAGCCCAGAAACTAAATAGAAGTCTTCCAAAAAAACCTGTCGCGAACTTTAGCTAGCAAAAGCAGGACACGAACCTGGAGCTCTGCATTTCATTTTCTCCACTATCACGACTCACTTCAAAACGGAAAAAGAGCAGAATAACACAGAGGGACACACACACACACACACACAC
>UCOJ01000608.1:0-81297 GCA_900474305.1 Cecidostiba fungosa
CTTCATATATATATATATATATTCTCCTCCGAAGTACGTAGCCGTTTTTTGATATTTTGAAAATTACTTGTTTTAATAACAATTTACTGCTCTTTTTTTAGTCGAAAATTCATACTTTTTCTTCAGATATGCAGTTTCTACAAAAATTCAAAAAAAAAAGAATAATCCTACGTACTTCGATAGCTATTAGTATGTAGTTTCAAAATAATTTTGGATTTTTGTTCCAGCTCTCACGGTTGTCGAGGAATGGGTACGCCCGCGGAGCGTCTTCAAAAAAACCTTATATCGGAGATCCGCTGTAGCGCCGCCATTTTGCACGAAATCGATAATAAAAACAATTTTTTTTATACTTCAATATATGTTGAATAAACCCTGTAAATTTCAATACAATCCCTTTTCCCATAATCCCATGAAAAATCCGCAAAATTACACCTTTTTTCGGCCTCTAGAGTGGTGTTACCCCTTAAGAAAGATTACAGAACTGCCTGTAACTAAAAAATACTATTTTTATAAACACAAACATCGCATATAATGATCATCACGGTAGTAATATCGGTAGTCAAATGAAATTAATCACTTTTAGTGTGATGAAATAAAAGTAACTCTTCTTATCAGAGTACTTATCTTTGTATAATATACACATCTTTAAAGTTTAAATTATAAAGAAAGATTCTAAGCTATGTATATGTATGTATCCTTTAAAAACTAAAAGAAAACTAAAGAATAATAACTCGCATTTTATGTTCTTATAAAACGTTTACATGAAGATTTTTTTTATTTACAAAAATATGAGTGGGACACAATGCACAATGTCTAGTACAGAGCAGGAAAAATGGGAGAGATGAGCACGATGAAGCAATATAAAATGAGTGATTTAATTAAGAGTCCCCCGACATTGAGGCGCTCCGCATAAACAAGGGATTTTGTCGTCCTCCAGTGGGAATTTGTAGTCGTACGTTATTTCTTCGTTGACTCCAATTGGCTGCTTACTATAAATCACAATTTTCTTCTGGCTCTCAATGGTAATAACCTTAGCGTAACAATTTGGCTGCAAAAAAGGGAAAAAAATGTTTAACAAAATGTTTAATGAACGAATGATAATGATTTGAAGTTAAGCCTATACTTACATTACAACTGTGATTGATGAATCGAGCGAGATTTCCACATTTGGTCGCATCGATAATAGTGTCCAAATCGATACGGAATAAATAGGAACTGCCAATGCCCGTGGCTTCGTATTGCGTTTCGCGTAGATCGGCAACTACTGGCCTGATCATTTGCCCAACGTATTCTATCACCATCTCGTCAGCTGCTATAGGCTCCATGGCAAACAGTCCCCAGTCGTGAATTCCAGATTTATCAAACTTCAATTGTTTTTTCCGGAACTATAAGATAAAAGCATTGCATATGAAATCCAATATTCAAAAAGAAAGAACCGTATATAGTCACTATGATATTTTAATGAACGCACCTTAAGTTGATTGAATTTGAGAAGATCACTGTCAGTATCTATGCCAAAGGCTGTCAATAAGCGCCTTTGATTACTCCTGGCTTCTCGCGACAATGCTTGCATTTTGCCGGTAAGAGCTTTCGAGTTAACCCTTGGTCCATTCATCGCTAAACTACTACTGCTATCTAGACCACCAAGGACCCGACTACCACCTCCGGTGCTATCTCTTACATCCTCATTTCGTTGAATACTTTGCGCGTAGTGATGCTGTAAAACATTGTTGACGTTATAAACTAATTTCTTTAAGTAGAATATGTTATATTTAACTAGATATTGGTACTCACCTTGTGTTTCAGTTTGTCTTTCAGGTCTACCTTGTAGTAGCCCTCGGTCCTGGCGCAGCCAGTCACGTGCAACCGCACCTCGTCCCTCTTCCGTCGCTTAGCTGGGCTGGGTATATCCGTAGCTGGATGTTCAACCCAATGCGTATCGTTCAGCCAATAACTCTGAGTGTCATCGGCGAGTAGGGCATCGTAGCTCCTGTGCAAGTACTCTACATCTTCGTGGTCGATACCTCGCGTCAGGAATTCATAGAGTATTTCCATCTCAGACATGAGATCACGCTCCTTGTAAATCGTTGGCGTGGCATAATGATGATCTGGCAGCGACTCGGACAGCGTCGACGGCGGCACCAACCTCTCAAACGACGATGGTGGTACCCGGATATTCTCCTTCTCGCGCTCGTGGCTTTTCTCTAGCAGTACCGCGTTGTTGTTAATTTTCGCATGCTTGCTCTTTTTCTTCTCCGCGCGTTCCTTATTTACATTGCTCAGGTTCTTCAAGTCAGATTTTTCGAGATTTTGAGCGACTACGGCCGATTTTACGGGTTGTACATCTGATGGTGTTAGAACGAGAGGCTGCTGCATTGAAGATATTGGAACTTGTTTCTGTTTCTGTTGTTGTTGTCGTTGTTGTATCAGCTGCTGCTGCAGCTGTGATTCCATCAGTTCCTCCTGTGAGGGAAGTAAAGAGTAGGAGTGCTCCATATAAACTCGAGAAACTTGTCGATTGGGACGGGCCTGCAAGATTTCCTGTAATCCGGCATCAGCTTGACATCTCAACCTTCTGACCTCCAAGCTCTCTTCTTCCTCAGATTCACTAGTTGGAATTTCGCTAAACATCTCGATTTTTTCGGATTCTTTCAAGATCGGTTCATTGTTTATGTACCTATCGGACATCGTCTGCAGTTTCCTAATAATATTGGTACCGGCGGGAACCGGAGCCGGTGTTACTACAGGACTTGGAACTCTTGTGACCGGTTTGGTATCTTGACCGGCGAGTGATATTAAAGCTTCGATTGCAGAGCTCTCCATGTTCTTAATGTCATGGGGTACGCTAGCTGGTGCTGCCTCATGCGTTATCGCAACACCCGTGACCGGCGTGATCATCGCTCGACCAGACTGTTATAAAAAAAACATTGTTATTCTAGTGAAATTTTTTCTTCGCAAAAAATAAATAGTCTACTTACCCATTCCGAAGGCAATGTATGTCTCGGAGCAATAATCTCATTAATCTCTGGTATTTCTTTATTGATCTCCTCCTTCTGCTTGATTTCTTTGGTTTCAGTACCAGAGTAGGCCATTTCCTCCTCGTCTTCGAAGTCTTCGATCTGCGGGAAGTCGTAAGATGCGCTGTTCTCGAATATATCTATCTTCGGTATAGGTGTTCGCGAGCCATTCACCGGTGTTCGACAGCTCAACGACCCCAGCATCGCCACTTCCAGAAGGATCTCCGGATTCTGACTGTCGCGAGCCAGTCTTGCTTCCGAAAATGTATCAGCGACCTGCTCAATTAAAAGTTTATTAAATAAAAATTTTTCAAGTATGTGTATATTCAATAGTTTCTGTATTTTACCTCATCATCGGAAGTATCACTAGAACTCGACGAATCGCTGCTACTGCTGCTACTGCTCGAACTGCTTTGGTCCTCGGACGACGTAGACGAAGAGGAGGAAGAGGATGACGAACTGCTAGGAAGACTTGCGATCTGCCTCTTGGTTGCAGACTTTTGCGGGGCAAGCGTCGCATCCAAATCGCTGTCACTATCGATAGTCTCAGCATTAGCAACTCTGCTTTCGGCAGTGCCCCGGCCTTCTCCAGACTGTCGGCTGTCATCCTCGTCTTGCGGTGCCACCGGACTCGGTGCTTTTATCTTACGCTACAAAAGTACACGCAAAACATTATTATTAAATACCCTCCAATAGAATCAACTTTATTGACAAAAAATCCTGGTATTTTACCCTGAATGATGGCATTTTCGGCATACTAGCCCTTATACCCAGACCAAATCCATCGTAGTTGAGACCCAGCGGCGTTGCGGCCTGTTCAAGCAGAGAAGCCAGTCCTTGATTCTTAGGTTCCTCTTTAGCAGCAGCACCAGCAGTAGCAGCAGCGGGTACAGCGCTGTTTGTCGGTGCGGTGACCGTGGTCGCCGTCGCCGCTGTTGCATCGTTGGTCGCGACCGCGGCTGCGGTTGCCGCATTGTTGACGGTGCTGCTTGGAATTATACCGGCTATTGGGACTTTTTCAGACTTCTTGCGCTCCTCCCACCAGACCTCGAAGAGTTTGAACGCGGTATTTTCCACCATCTTCTTGTTGAAGTCTCTCTTGAGGATCTGCTTCAGCTCGTTTACTACTCGGTTCAGTACGGCTTGAATAGTCGGACCCTAAAATTGCATTTTTAGTTTTGAATCTTAGGTGGACTTTACCAACAATTTGAAATGAATTCTAATATTCACTCAAAATTCGTAAAAGTAAAGGGCATAAACTAAAACTCACCTGTGGGTTATCCTTGGTTATACTATGATTGGCCATTGCTTGCAGCCTGGATTGGAAGTTGGGATAGTATCCGGTATTCTGGCCTGTAGTTCCAGGCCCAAGTGCTGGCATACCAGCAACCGATGCTCCGTGTAATCCTGGTGCAGCTACAGCCGTAGTCGGTTGACTATATTGACCAGGAATATAGGCCGCAGCCGCAGCGGCCGTCGCTCCAATGGTGTAAGAAAACGGGTATTGTGCTGGCCTAGGCCATTGTTGTTGTCCCTGAGGCGGTGGATGCGGTGGAGGTTGTTGGTGATGGTGAGGCTGATAAACCTGATGGTGATTCGTCGTTGCTGCAGCAGCTGCTACACCTACCCCCGCCGGGTAGTGGTGTAGGTGTGCGACGTTTGGATAATTGAAAAGGTGCTGATTAACAGGCTCATGCGAGATCTAGAAATTGAGAGGTAATAAATTTATAAAATGTATTCATACTTTATGATTAAGCTATTGAAACGATAGTTTGCAAATCGTAATCTAATGAAAACCTAAATCGTGTTTTGTTTATTGTATTAGCTGTTGTAAACACATGCCGATTTAATATACAAAGCTCATAATAAGTACAATAGTTTGTTTACTAATACACAACAGCTTAAGACAGATCGTTGTATTAAGAGACGCGGTACTACTAATATAAAATTTTTATTATCATGACTTTCTTTTCTTTGTAAAATTAGAATAAATACCTCTTCGATCTTTTCATCACCGGAACTAAGAGGACTAAGCGACATGCGATCGTCATCTGGTGGTGGAGGTGGTGGCTGGGGTTGGTCCTTAGGTGGCTCGGGCTCCTTTGACCCAGTCGCCGCGGTTGTCGGACTATAACTCCCCAGCAATGCCTCATCCTCACTCGAACTAATAATACTCCCCAAATCGTCGTCAACTCCCGTCGACTTCGGGATCTGATTCAAGCTGTTCTCGCGTACCCTGCGCCTTTCCCTGTTACGCTGCAGAGTCTTCTGGAAGGAGGCCTCATAGAGGTCGTTGGTAAGGAAGGGACTAGGTGGATTAGACAGCATCTCTTCGTCTACAGCGGATTTTCGATCGTCCTCGCTATCGCTACCGAACTGAAGGAACGGCGGAGCCATGCCACCCGCCTTATCCTTTAGTAGCATAGCTATCCGGGTGTCAAGGTCCAGGGTCTTGCGTTGTTCTGTTGGCGATTCGCCCCGGCGTTGCTCCTTTGTTGGCGTGTGGACGGAATCCGAATCCAAGGGAGAGTCCGAGTCTTTCTTCTTAGAGCCGGTTGATTTCGTGTTAGCGGCTGCAAGTTCGTTGCGTCCTGGAAGTGTTGACATAGGAACCAGGGCGCCATCAGGCGGTATAACACCTGGAGGCGGCCAGGAAGCATTTGGTGGGTACACCGCACCTCGAGCCTCAGGTGTTCCAGCATTGGGCCACCAAACACCAGCATTCGCCTGGTTCAAAAGGTTTTGCTGCTGCGTAACCCCTGGAGGTGGTAAGCCTCCGATAAAGTTGGCTGCTGCTGGGTTGGCAGTCGTGTGATGATGCGGAGGTGGATGATGGTGATGGTGGTGGTAATTACCATAGAAGTAGTCATAATTACTAGCTGGCGTTGAGTTTTGGGTGAAGTTGCTGGGATAATTCATATCACTGGGGGTACCGAAGCCCAGATCATTGCTGCTGGTACTGGTACCGCCGGGCGTCGGATAATCGCCACGAAAGTTGGGGGTTATTTTACTAGCAAACCTCGAATTTTCTACATACGAATCTCTACTTTTTTCGTGGCTTGGCTTTTTATTATGCCTGCTGTCTCTTTCATCTGTTGCTGTTGTTGAAGTCTTTTCTGATACCAGAGGTGTCTGTCCTCTCTTATTTTGTTCCACCTCATTCTATAAAATTATACAGTAGTTCAGGAGTAAAATTGGTACGGTAATTGGAAATTGATCAGATGATGCTTACCTTAATCGACGTTGTTGGTGGAACAACTGGGGCTGGAGTCTGGGGCTCTTCCTTGACTTTTTTCTCTACTTTCTTCTCGACTTTCTTTTCTACAGTCAAATCTTCATAAAGCTTCCGACACTCATCGCCAAAGGGATCCAAAAATACCCTTAACACTTTACCCATTACAGAGGTATTATTAAGTTTCTCTACACATGCTTTAGAAGCTTTTGTAGTTTCAAAAACAACTCTTGCTATTCCAAGATGCTTATTTGTTACAGGATGATAATATATCATTAGTTCTTCTGTTGGTCCAAACTTTTGAACCATATCAGTAAGAAAAGTCCTATCAATATTATCATTTAAATGGCAAAAAGTTACTTCTAAGGGAGGAGGATCACCACAATAATTAGCATCAATCTTGAATCTTGGTACAGGCAAATCCAGCTTGTCTAACCTTGTCCATATTCTGGTTAATTGGGATCGTGGATCCCTCACCTGGACTGCAGGATACGTAGGGTCACCGGGTACAAGCCCATCGTACCTATAAACTTTGGTAGCTCCCTTCTTCAAAAACGGATCCACCAGCAGCTTGTAGTTCCTGGGTTTCTGTGGGGTAATAGGCCCACTGGCTGTGGACCCACCACTGGAATCTTTTTGCGGCGGCGGGGGCTGGCCATGGTTGTGCTTGGACACAACCTGCTGCTGAGGAGGTTGGTGGTGATGCTGCTGATGGGCCACTGAGTTGGAATTGTGAGAGACATTCTGAGTGCTGTTACTATGCGACGAGTGGTGGTGATGAGAGGAGGAGCTGCTGCCACTGTCCGAGTGATGATGAGATGGATGGTGGTGATGATGGTGGTGACGATGATGGTGAGAGTGCGAATGGCCGTGTCCATGTCCATGTCTCTCCATGCCGTTCATTGCCAGCAAGCATCATCCATTCGGGAGAGGTGCTTTTTTTCAACTCGACGACGACGACGATGACTTGACTACAGAGAGTCTCTTCTTTTCCTGTTGCTTCTGGACGCAAGCATTCGTCGTCGCCGCAACTGTTGCCGCAGGAAGGCACTTGAAAGCTGCGAGTTTCATTGAGTCACTAATGAGAGGATCTCGACTTTTTTGCTCTACCTCCGAAATGTATACAAAATATATCCTGGACTAGCGATTCTCTCTCCTCAACCGATCAACAATGATGTACAGCTCGTCAATCCCAAAACCTTCTGCGTTTGACAGCTCGTTTTCGGAAACCGCTCCAGCCGCGAAGCCGCTGCGAAGTCTTGTCGTATCCGTCTACCTGAGCAGCAGCATCGGGAGCTCGGCGCAGCCTAACCTCCAATTCACGGCAAGCATCGATCTTCTCTTGAGAAGAGCTTCCTGTGCGGCGCTGCTCCTCCGGTTAATAGCGACTTTCTCTATTCCCTAGTAACTCCTCGCCGCTCACACCTAGTACGGAGAGCTGTGAACTGTAGACAACGCGCCTCTTCCTCGTCGCTTCTCTACTCTCGTCATGTTTTTTCAGACCCTATTATGCGCTGTGCTCTGCACACACGTATGGCTGCTCTCTCTCCTCTCTGTACTGTACTGCCGATCCGATGTCTATGATATGCTTTCCCTCTCTTTCTTACGGGCTTTCGTATACTGCAATATACACTTGTACCTATAAGCCGCCGACGAGTGTAAAGCGTGTGCGGAAATGTGCACGGGCAGAATGTGATTTTTCTTTGGGATCTCCGCTTCTGCCGTGATGGCTATGTGCAATGCAAATGCATTCAGTTGTCTAGCGCCAGCTGTATACGCACGCGCGCATGTGTTTATTTTCTCCGAACACTCGAGGATGTAACTCGTGTGGAATAGGCATTGGGCAACAGTGTTTAGCCACTTTGTTCCTTGAACCTTTTGTTTTTCTTTTGTCGACTTGCTTGGAGTCGATTTTTCAGGCTAGACGACGAGAAAGACCGGAGGGACACACTGAGCTGCATTGTTTACTTTGAGGGTCGTGTGATTTTCTTCGGGCCTTCGTTAGCCTCTAATGATGCAATTTCGGAGTTGGAGCGACTCTTTTATTGTATTATCGCTCAGCACTCTTGTTATACGAGCATTACCTGCTATTTTTATGCGATTCAAGAAGCTCCCGAAGGAATAACCATAAAATGAAAGAATAGGTACCAGGAATTCGAGGCTAATGGTCTCTCCAAAAAAGCGCATCTCGCGGTGCAATTTATAATTGCACGAGAACGACCAGTAAACAAAGACGGCGCTATATAGAAATCGAGAATAAAAAAAAAAGTGGGAGCACTCGTGCAGATGTCGCGCGCAGGCGCGATCCTAACCTCTAAATACTCGTCCGCCATTTGCAACCAATAGCTATAGAGCGATTGCTAAGCACCTCGTCTGCTACGATATACTGCTTGTCTTGTGCCATCGTGCCGTGCGATCGTCGCTCCCCAAGCAAGAGAGTCTACTTTGTGTTTTCCTAGACTTCCACAGGACGGAAGCTCACCGGCTGTCTGTGACGCATAACCTCAAGGAGTAGCATACCTGCAGGACAAACCGACGAAGAAGATGTCTATGCTCTGGTCGTTCTTCGAGAGCCTCGCGCCGACAGTCAGGGCCGAGGAAGAGGAGGGTGAGCTGGTCGACCCGCAGAAAGTGTTACGGGTGAGTCTCTCGTCTATCTGTCTAATACTTGCGTTGCCGTTATGTAATCCATTAAAAATGAAAAACAATAAATAAGCGATGAAATCGACTGTTTCACGAAAAACGGAGTCGTTAGTCTTTGAGACGTCGGATCGTGCTCCGAATGTCAGAACTATTTAGACACACGCCGCTGTGTGTTGGTAGGTTGCGTGAAAGGTTAGAATGCATATTGATGTGCTTGCTTTGATTGTTGCAGGAGAAGTGCACCGCGACACCTAAGTGTTCGAAGCTCCAGGAGAAGCTCAATACCTGCAACGAACGCGTGACTTCAAGAACCCAGACGACCGAGACTTGCGTTGAGGAGGTCATCGACTACATGAGCTGCATAGACCACTGCGCTGCCAAGACCCTGTTCCATCATCTTAAATAAACCTGTCGATAGCACCTAGAATTTAGAAGAAGCTTCGATTGAGTTTTAGTTTACTTTTGCCATTGTCTCTATTGTATATAGAAAGGATAAATGATCAACGGATTGAATAAGCTGAGTGGACTGAGTCCGCCGAGTCAATATCACAATGATGATACAGGATTATAATAAATCATAATAAAATGTTTAAAATTAAGGGTACACGTTGTTGAATTTTTCGTAGTTATTTCAGTTTCCTTGTTTACATAAAAACTTTTATCCATCCCGTATTGCACTGATAGTTATTTGAGTGTAATACTGTTGACACTAGCTGGTACGCGCATAAAACAGGAAAAGCAAATTGAATACTGAAAATTATAATTGTGCTATGAATTTGAAGGATTTACAATTGTTATTAAAAAAAGTAACACAGTGATTTTAGATATCAATTTATTTATATATCAATATATAATATATACAGACCACAATTTAATTATATTCTGATTAAAAATTTTTCAGCAAATCTCTTTTGTGCACAAAATTACAAAATACAATAACAAATACATCACATGCACACAGAAAAATATGTGACTATACAACATGAATTCATCTTAGATTCAGATGCTACATAATTCTTCGTTATTCTTTCATGATCCTTTTATTTCTGTGCACAAGTGTACTTGAGTGGTAAGTCTAACAGCTGGCTTACCGTATATGCCATCAGAGCAGATACAATGTGCCTTGATAGTGTTCTCTAATCTTCAATACAACGAAAAATCATGAAGCTCTTCATATTCCAATTTATACAACTTATTTATGGAGCATGGATTATATAATAGCTTGATCAACTGCTGAAGCATCCAATAACAATCATTTTTCTTATTCATCTCTCTTATGAAGTTAAAATATTTATGATCTATATATGCAAAATTAATCTGAAAATCTTATAATCTTTCTAATATAAATCGATGTATTATGTTATTTGATTAAGTGGAACGGTGAGCTCATGCTAATTCAGTAATTCAGTAATAACTACAGACTTCATTTTAGACTAATCTACAGGAAAAGAAAACTTGAAATCTTTTACAGCAGTCCCTTTGGCACATTCTCTCTCAAATTATCATTTATAGTCAGCATTAGAACTATATAATTATAATTAAAGTTTTAAAAATAACAATTTTCACATTCAAGCCAAGTTTAGATTAGAAATATACTTTCAGTGAAAGTAAACATCATTTAAATGTTACAAGTGTATCAAATTTTAATATATTGATTCAGTTTGATAATTAAAAACCATATATATGATACTTGCCCAGGCTAAACGAGCCACCTCCAAATTTCGATTTCTAATCTTAATGCCAAGTCCGTTAGACTTATTTAGAAAATCTACTTTCTAATCAATCAGTGCACAAGTATAATGTTTATTTTCCAATACTATATGTATTGTGATATATATATTAAAGATGGGCCAAGCATTAATATGCTTAAATAAATTGTTATAGCTTAAATAGTATTTTTATTTTTACCGTCATTAAACTGAAATTCTACTTGCATGTAGAAAGTCGTGTATTTTATTAATCTTCTTTTTATAATTAAAAACAGGATGTTTATGTGAGGGCAAAAAATATAAGTTCAAGCTCTAACAATTTATCTGTTAAAATCACCATAACTCTATATAAACTTATAAAATAAGAAATTGTATTAATTAAAATTATAAGGTGAATCACTGCCATAAAATGGTCAATTATAATTGGTGCAAAAACAATAGACGTATGCCTAATGCTGTGCAAAGTTAATGAAAAACTAAAACTTTTATTATTAACCAAGATAAAGCACCTTATACATTGCAACTACAAGTTAACATTCGTGTTAATTAATTATTACGTCATTATAATGTGTTCTACAAGCACTTAAGGAGGCCGTTTAACCATATTACCTTAGGAAATGACTCTTTTAAACACTGCTTGATTCCCTAAAGAGTTATTGTTTACAATTTGCGTGACTACTATTAGAATAAGCGGTTCCAAGTTGATATGGGAGCCTGGTTTTGGAAATTGATGAACAAGAGTCGCTTTCGATTCGTTAAAGTGAAAAACATAAAAACTAATGATAATAAACAGTCATATTACGGAGTAGAAACTTGAATTGATTAAGTCCTTTAAAAATACGTGGTTCAAAGTTGCGCTAAATATGTTTTACTTGAAAAACATCCATAATTTTCGAACGTCCATTCTAATATCACGAGTAGAATAAGAGGCGCTCGCGTACTTCCAGTGGTTCACGAGAGCGCGAGATTCGCCTTATTAGCTAAAATTTTCATCAAATTCATTCCTTTAAAAAAGAATTCTAATCAATAAATCACATTATTACAAACAGTAATGCCTCCATTTCTTCGTTCCACTTAGGACTTTCTGCCTGTTCTCCTAATTCAAATAGCCAATTGTTTGTTGCAGCACGCATTTTTTCTGTTTTGGCAGTATTGCCGACGCGCAGCCGATTTACATTTGGCGCAGCGAGCCGCTCACAGGTGCGACTCGTGGCCGCTACGCGGCGTCAGCCGAAGCGCTAGAGGATTATCACCTCTGACTCATTCCATAACATTAGGGCAGCGATAACTTGATAATCGGTTGAAGTATGTTGCAAGTGCTTTCAAAGCAAGAGTTTATATATGAAAAAACTGAATAGTTTCTTACACATAAACCCTTTTCTCAAAATACATTTACTTTGCGAATTAACAATAATCAACCATCTACCATGTGGTCTGTCCTATGTGTTACCCTTCAACGGATCGTCTACTGATTCTGTGTGCGACGATCGCCGATAATGTTTTCCAGTTTCCGAGCGACACACGTTGTCGCATTCGTCATCATTTTCTTACCCGCTGGCTCGTTGTCTAATAGCGAGGACGGGATCTCTGTTTCGTCGGACAGTAACCGCTTTCCTACGCATCTTCGCGCGTCAACCGACGTCAGCATTCTATTAATCGATTCCAAGTCCTAAATCAATGGAAAATCAACACAATGTATAAAGACTGACATTTATTATTAAATATGGTGTAAATCGAAAGATTTATGTAATTTAATTTACCTTAGCCGGACTGCGATTAAAGTAGTAGTGCAACTGTGGTGCCGGTGAAGCGACAATTTCCTTGGGATCCAGCACACGCGTCATGACACTATCGGTAACGCGTCTGACGGGCGAGCTGGTGTGAGTTATCGTCCTACCCCGAGGCAGTGGACTCAACGTGAGGTTCATGACACTACCCTCAGTAAGGCCAAGCTTCTTGGCAAAGTCCTTGACCTCGGGCACATAGACCGTATTGTAGAACTTTATAAGATCGCCGCGTTCCTCGGAGCCGTAGATACGCGAGGTGCTGGCCATGTCTGACGGCGTTGGCGGGCACGTGTTGTTTGTGTGGTTGTTTCTGTAAGCAAAAACGATCCTTTTAAAATTTGGAGGATTATAACAATCTTATGGGAAATTTTTTTTATCAAGTTGATTTTCCAGAAAAAGAAAATTGCGTCATCAAATGTAACTCAATATGCATCGTACCTGTTGCCGTTCTCTAAAGCCGCCTCAGAGTTGTCATCGATGTTTGCAGATATAAGGACCGAACGGTAGATGTGCGACTCTGCTTGTGGCTGGAATCTGTAGCAACGCATAATTTCCGTAAAGGTATTCTTGCCGATCTTGCCGACCTTGCAGATTACATAGACCGCTGACATGAGAATCTGATCGAGATGTCGGTCCTTCATAAGATGTGTTCGCTCTTTTACCGAATATTCGAATATCGTCCAAATTTTGCGCTTGAGATCAAGGTCTGTAATTTCGAGCGACTGACATAAGTTTTGCATTCGTGTAATAGTGAGATTATAGAATTTCCTGAAAAATAGAGCCAGTGAACCGGTGCGACGCGGCTTGCTCTGGTCGCGGTTCACGGTAAGGACCGGTGTGCTCGATACAGGTCCGACGCCATTTCTTGTGAGATTAGATTGATCTGTGATACGCGACAATAAACTCTGTCCGCCAGCTTTCAGAACACTCTGGGCGCTGCCGGGTTTGGCATCTGAGAAGAGACGCTTTTTGGCAAGTCCCGAAGGTAATGGGGACTGGAATCTTTCGGAAGCAGATGATATGGGACTCTGGACAACGTCGTGATGTGCTCCTCTGTCAATGTGAATTCTTCTGAGGACAGGTTGACCTGGTGCGTTGGGATCAACTAAATCGAATGTGCCGGGAAGGGCGACATCTTCATAGGAAGGAACTCCTTCCTCACAGTCTTTAAGAGTCCTCCACAGAGGACTACCGGATTTCCAGGCTAAAGACTCGAGAATCATTTCCTCGATGCGATTTAGATGCTTAACCATGTCACGAGTTAACTGGTCAACGGCTACTTTGACTATGACCTCGATTACTTTGTAAAATAAGTAAGCTTCTATATTTAAAGCTTTGAGGATCCAAGGGAAAGTTCTTTCCTTGTAATGGTAAGAATAAAGTACGATTTCGCAACAGCATGCGAATAAACACTGAAGAAAATCGTGATTCTTTAGCAGAATCTAAAACAAAAAAAGGTTTGTAATTATTGGTTATTGGTTGCAGAAAATAATGTAATAAATAAAAAAAAAAATAAAAATAATTTACCGTCACATCAAAATTTGGTTTTTTCGACATTTCATCATTTAAAACTAATTCTAAAACTTTGTAAAATAGCGTTTGTGCAGACTGCAAACGCTTCTTTCCGTAATCTATACAGTTATTCTCCGCTTGTTCAGTAACTTTTGGCGAGTATGATTCCCAGAACATCTTTCCGAATTCCTGAATTTTGCCCTCCACAAAAGTCTGGATGTCCGGTGAACGATTTTTAAACATCTCCAACAGTTTTTCTGATGGCAAAGCTTGGCATCCTACTAAAAGTGTTTGAAGGCGAATTACACTTTGTGTAGGATTAGAAGTTGGAGCCGTATTGGTTACGTCCTTTGCCTTCAGGTACTTGCGACCAGTCAGAGGTGTTGGAGGAGCCCAATGCTGCATCTGCTGACATTATAAAATATTATATGGCTGTTGCAATAAGTGATATAAGTTAAATATAAATTTTAAAAGCAACAAGCTCACACATAACATTAAACTCAAAAAAAAATAAACATAGAGAGGAAATAAAGGAAGAAAACATATTATTAAAACTATGTATAAAAATAAAACTCTAAATCTCTTATTGCTTGTATCACTTATAATCTAACAAAAATAATATTTACCGTTCCTAATTGCTCTTTTTTGGATTGGAACTGTGCATGTAAATCACTTATATTTATCATTTTTGCAGGAGATGAGCCTATATTAGAGTTGGAGTCAGGTCCTGGAAAAAAAAGATATATTTATATTATGAATATATTGAATTATTAAAAAAAATAATAATAATAATGCAATTGTTTCCTTTTAAAGCAGTGGTTCCTTTTCTTGGTATTTACAAATGTTAGCATAAATTATAATTAGAGCAGTATGCAGTTAGTTTATAAAACATGCAAGTGTATATGATAGTATTAAATCAAATAAAAATAATCAGTAAGCTTCTGAATTACTGCTAATAAAATATGCTTATATGCTATTGTAAAATAGAACTCTGTTAGTTACATAAAAGTTTACTGTTTAAAATGTATCAGTGTTTGAATATTCAATGCAAATAAAATATCAAAATCTTTGTCAAAATATATTTTTAAGTCAGTAAGATACCTATAAAGTGAGGATCCCAATATACTTCTCTTGTAGAGTTTAGAAATTACTTGATATGTAAATATGAGGACCAACGTTTTCTGGATAGACTACATTAACCACTTTTGTAAAGCAAACCCACCTTTTGATAGCATAGTTCTAGCTATTTCTCCATCAAAAACTTGCAAATTTGATACACCCTCTAGTCTTGCTCTTCTCCATTCAGCTGAATTTCATAGTGATGGTAAAGCAGGCACACATTGGTTAGCAGCAGAAAGTGAAAAGGGTTGATAAACAAGGAGAAAAAAAAAAGAAAAAAGAAAAAATGAAGCTTAGGATAAAACAAAACAATACAAATAATAAAATAAAACAAAAGCATATCATTACAATAATATATAAAGATTGATACTTCTTGATTTTATTGTTAAATTTTTTATGATATATCAATGAAATCAAGTTAAATTATTTGTTTATATGAACAGGTTAAAAACGTTTAAGTATATGTTACTGAATCATTGAAATTAAAAAATTATGAATAAAAAGCAATTAGGTTAAAAAAAATATATTAAAGGTGCATCTATCACGTGCTAGTTATATATTCTATTATATTAGGATTTCAATACTTAAAGCATACCATTGGTCAAGCTTTAATCTATATAAAATGTCTAAATAAAAATTTTCTTACCTAAAAATATTCTCTCATCCAGGTCTCCAACGCTAAGTACATGCTGCTCATAAGCTTTGTTTATGGCTTTGTTATTTCCATCAAAGTTTAAAGCTTCCAGAATTCCCGAGTAGTTGGATTGATCGCCTCTCAAAACTTTCTCATTGAAAAGTTTTTTCAAGTAAGGCTTCAAGGAATACTCCTTAATAGTATTAGCCTCGACCGCTATAGCATTGTAACGCTCACAGAGCAAACTGACAATACAGTTTGCAGTCTCC
This sequence comes from Cecidostiba fungosa, assembly GCA_900474305.1. Classification (NCBI taxonomy): domain Eukaryota; kingdom Metazoa; phylum Arthropoda; class Insecta; order Hymenoptera; family Pteromalidae; genus Cecidostiba; species Cecidostiba fungosa. The sequence goes on from UCOJ01000608.1 coordinate 15,923, forward strand.
GGTGGAGTAAAGTTTTCATCATTAAAATTTTCTGGCAGTCCTAACAAAAGTAAATGAAAGTTTTATTTATCTAATCATTGCAAACGTATCTATATCTTCTCTGACTGAGAATAAGTAATGATAAAAGAACAAGGAAATTATACAACTAATACTAACCAGGAAAATCAGGATTTAATAATTCTTTCCTATTTGCTAACAGAGCATTGCTGTACATCAAGTCGCAGCATACTAACAGCAAGTGATAAGAATTCACGAGATCGTCTGAAATAGTAGGTATCTCGCTCTTGATGCAGATGAAAAGTGACCAGCAGAATTCAAACAATCTAGAAGGTGTACAGGGTACAGCTTTGTGTCTTCGCGATCTTAGTGGTTTGCCTAAGTCATCAGCTGGATTCTTAAAAATGTCTCTGAAGATAGGCTGGTACTTCTGAAATATGACCGATGAAACTGAAAAGTTTCTCTGCAACGTGTCAATCCTGGCTCCGAAATCCTGGGGCATGTTGCACATATCCGCCCATGCTTTACTCTTGGTGAAAAACTCTATGAGAGGCAAGTTGCAGAGTCTGAGAAGCCTCGTGAAGGAGACGCAGTTGCCTTGTATGTTCGCTCCGGTCTTTCCTACAGTGGGGGTGGTAGCTTTGCGACATGCAACGTACAGAGCACACCCAATCCAATGCAGCTGGTCGCCCTTAAAAAACACAATGCAACGGTTCAACAAAGCAATATACCGTAGTAAAAAACGTATAAATAAACAAACAAATGTGCTCAAGTGAAAAAAAAAACGATACACACACAAGTGCGGGCTCGAAAAAAGCAGTGAGAGTAAACTCGGCACAGATAAACAACAAAATAATGCTCCAAATTACCTCGAGTGTATAGTGCTGCCTGATGTTCTCGTAAGACTTCCAGGCCTCGCTGGCCGCGCTCGCGTCCATGTTGAGCTTTTGGCAGAGATCCTGGTGCTTCATGAACGTCGCGTCCTCGATGTCGTCGGACTGCCCCATCTTGTCTGGCTGCTGCGCTGTCGCGCGCTTCGACACTTTGTACACGGAAAAACAGTCGGAAAATCACAACAAGCTGAGAACAACAGCACCTATCGACAAAGGGCTTCCTGGAGCGTCGCAGAGACTCTGCTGCATACGTCCACTTGACACACACACACATACACACACCCGCGCACTAGTAATGTGATGACCCACCGTCTCGCACTAGCTAGTCGAGACTGTCGAGAGCCGTGTGTGACGATGATGTATCTCCGCCGCCGCAACAGTCCACTACCACAGACACGGCTTTGCGCGGGAAATACTCGGACGCGCCGCCATGTTCTGCCAGCTTGGCGGGCTGCTGACGAGCTTACCCAACCTCCAAGTCTCCTTATCTAGCTGTTCTTTTTCCGAGATTTTCCAAGTTTTTTACTCGCCTTTAGGCAGGTAGAGTTTTTTTATACTTTTCTCCGATTCTTTTTCTTTCGGCATCGATCGGCAGGACAGAAAGAGGCTTTATTTTTATAACATACCTATATAGGATATCAGCTGCGCGCGCGCTCGTGCGTCGGATTTTTCCCGCCTTAACGCTGATTGGTCGGCAGCACGCTCCATTCAGCGTCAGTGGCCGGCCGCTGGGCGATGTGTAGATAATGTAGATCGTCGTGTAGATGATATACCTACCAATAATAATGCAACTATACTAACATTATATATATGTCGCTCTCTGCACATGTGCTATATGTATCTAATATATATAGGTATATTCCCGAGATAGCCGAAACCCAATGTTTTTAATTTGGATTTGAGGTTATATCAGTCTATGAGGGCTGATCGTAAGTTTGTAAATAGAAGGAAGATCAATGTTATTGTTTATACTGGAGGTTTAAATAACCGAGTATGTACAAAAAACTTTTTTTTTTCCATTACGGTATAAGCGCGACTCGTATTTTTTTGCAGTTCTCACGCGAGCAGATGTAGTTCCATTTAAAAGGCTCGCGCTAAGCCATGTATTTATGTTGACTGTGGTATTTAAATTTTACTTTCAGAAGTGTCGAGGATACAATGCAATCGAGAAGCATTTACACATGTACCAGGCTGTCGAGCATGCAGCTGGGCCGAATTCTGAATAAAGTTATGACCTCAGACCGCACTAAGAAGTAAGTTTTCTGTTTTTGCAATGCTGTTTTTGTAATATAATAAATAATTATAAATTATTGAAACATTTGTAATACAATTTTAGGAGCCGTTACAAAGAGCCACCAAATGCTCCGCATGTTCCTCAAGTACAAACTAGCTTTGTTCCAGGACCAATAACAGCAAAAACTACCCACAAGAATCGTAGGGTCACAGTATTAAACAAAGTTTTCATGAAGTATGTAACTGATCTGATGGCCACCGGTGAGGTAGCCCCTCAACTAATGGGAAGAGGAATAGAAATTTCTCATGTGAAAGTAGCACCAGACTTTCGACTAGTCAATGTGTATTGGTTTGCACAGAATGAAAGTGATGCAAATGAATCTACGGAGAAAATATTGAAAAAAGCAGCTGGACAGTTACAACACGAACTATCTCAATTGAGAGTGATTGGAATAGTACCTCCTATAAATTTTGTTAAAAATAGAATGTACAATTCTATGAAAGAAGTGGAATCGCGATTGGCAAATGTTGATTTTGGAGAAGACTTTGTGCCATCAGCCTTTATTAAAAGTCAAATCAGACCTCCAGTTCTACAAATGTCACTTTCTCCTGAAATAAAAGCTAAGCTTTCTGAACTAGATAGTAATAATAATGAAGAAGAAGAAGAAGAAGAAAAAGAAGAAGAAATTTATGAAGTAAAAATACCAGAAATGAGACAAGATGTTCTGGGATTTGATCATGCTGATATAATGAAAAGAGTAGGTTTTAATTTAAATTTGTTTTTACTTTTTATTTAATTATCAACTCTGATAAATGTATATTAATTAATATAATAATTATTTTTCAAACAGATCAAGGGATCATTGGCCAAAACGAAATTGGCTCAACAAAGGATCATTATTGACATACCTCAAGAGCCACAGGGCAATCAAGCAAATCCAGATGATGTAGCTACTTTCTTAGATAACAAAGAACAGCAGAAACTGTTTGACGAGTTTCTGAAGAAACGTATGGTGGAAGAAAAGCGTCGGTTGCGATCGAGATCCCTGTTAGAAGCCAAGTTAGAGGAAGAAGAGGAATGGATAGAACAAACGCGCGATGCCTGTGATATAGACGATTTGGATATTGATGAAGAAGAATATAAAGACAATTACTGATACCAATCATTTGAAAACCTGGTGAGATGTCATTTTATGTTCAACAATTTATGTTAAATAAATAGTATACGTTACAAGGAAGGAGGAAGCGATTATGTTTTTGCAGTTTTAGATTATATAATGTTAAGCAAACAAAATTTCAATACTTTAATTCACATTATATAAAAATTTTGTTTGTGTAAACACTGGTTATTTTTTTTATTAATTTTCGGTATGCAATGCACAACCTTTAGCCATTGAGTGAAGAAGCTCGACTTTTAAATATATCTACATGCGGAACTCCGATTGAAACATGGAAGTCTGATCGGAATACTTATAGAGGAGAAATTTTCCGATGTTTCTTTAACTTATGAGGTCGCAGAGTACCGTGGCGAAAAATTTATTTGTGAAAAAACGAAAACTTTCGCTCATTTTTGTGAAATATTGTGATTTTATGTATTTTTTCGTGAAAAATTGCGATGTATTGCAATTTATTGTTATTTATTCTCATAATTCGAGCCTTTTATTGTTCATGATTTTTCACAACAAAACAAAAAATCACATATTAATAGTCGTAAAAAATCACAGAAAAGAACGAAAATTCTGTGCCTGTTTGCGAATTTTGAATTCCCGCTAAAAACTGTTTGCCACTTTTAATAAACCTTCAACTCGACGAAGTTTTGTACAATTTGTTATACGAAAAGTACTACCTGGACCCTACTCAGAGGTGATCCTGTAAGCACCTATAGATATACCATCCGAGACGAACATTCACGTTTATAAGCACCATAAACGCGCGCAAATTGAACAGAGCGCTCCACCCTCGTCCTCAATTTTTGCCCTGACCGTAGGAAGTGAGTGAAAAGTATAGATACCTCTGTAAATACATACGAATTGGCAGGGTACTGTCAGGTAATTCTGAGCTAGGGGGTCTGCCACTCCCCCTTTTACAGTTTGTAGGTACGAAAATCGATAGCAGCGTGGGTATAAGGCAAACAAGAAAGTGAGAGATATAGATATACGTAGAGAGTAAGATAGATACTTGCAGTGAAATTCATAAGGAAGCAAGAGAGAGAGAAAGAGAAAGACAGAGCCGTAAGGGTATGCGAAAATAGGGAGAGGGCTGCATATACAACTGCGCAGAAAGATATACCTAGTAGGACTGTACTATAGGCAGGTATAAGGCAGGATCGAGGAGGTAAAATTTAATGCTCTGCCTGCAAGAGAGAGCACGAGCGAGAGAGAAAGAGACATAAGGAAGACGAGCACGTGAACAACACATGTTTGTGACATTTATGCTAGGTATACTCGGGTTCTCTTGCACAGATTTACGGCCCTGAGTCCGAATGCAGCAGTGCTGTAGCTGCAGCCGGCATTAGAAAATAAACTTTCCAAAACATAATTTTTAAAATATAAGTAAGTTCTAAGATAAGTTCTCCTATATGATTATACACAAATATGCTCATTCAGCAATCTCATTATTTGACATAGACGTCGGGCAAACAATTTCATATCTATAAGTACTAAGATATTTTTATGTACTTCTTTTTAATGTCGAAAAAAAGGAAGAAAGAAGAAGATGCAATTACATGTAAAACGTATAAAGCTCTAAAGCGTAACAGTGCTGGGATTGGAATTATAAGTATAGCTTATTTAGAGAGGGCATAGATTTCCTGGCCTGCAGATTTTCCGAATGCAGAAACGATTTGCGATTCGACCGTTAATTAATAAAGTCTATTAGTTGTGCCATTTTTATAATTAAGTCTATTTTTAGCGTCGAATCTCGTTTTAACAATATTTATGAGATTGACACGGTATATGTATAACCAAACGTTTTTTTTATTTTTAATAATATTGTGGGAATACATGTGTGTGCATAACGTTGAGTAACGTTTAAAGAGATAATGCGTTGTCTGCAGTACACTACGTGGGTGATGTGGCGTTCCCTTCGAGACCTGTGATTGGGTCCTTCAGGCCCAAGCCGTATGAAATAGTCAATAGAAATAGACGCCGGGGGAGAACGAAACTGACAGCAGAGGGGCGACTGCTACCCCCGCAAAGCTTCAGTCTACTTCCAGATCTGACAGCGTGAAGACACAGTTATCTATGCTATATTTAGCCCGATCCAGTGTGAGGGAAACCTAGACAACGACGAAAAAGGAATCTGTTTCGTGTGTATACGTGAGAACTAGCGGACTACAGAAAGCTCGTCGCAGTGAAGTTCACGTGGTTATCATATATAACAGCAGTCTCTTATAAAGTGAAAAAAAAAATTGTCAGACATACACCGCATTTATAAATTCGAAATATACATCAAGTGACATTTGAAAATGAGGAAAATGACTGAGATAATACTCCGCGGCCATGAATTCCTCACATTATTGTACAGTATAGTAGTGGCATACATGCTAATAAAATACATCCTAGTCCATGTAGCCAACAAAATGTTTCCATATGCCTTGAAAGCTAGGAAAGAGTGGCTGATCTACTTGATCATAAAGTTTGGCGCCAACGTAAGAGCTTACAATTGTGACGGGAACAAAACGGCACTGCACTCGTTGTTTGTGGAAGCAGCAGAAGAAAAATTATTAAAAAAGTGCTCTGACAAAGAAAGAGTAATAGCCAGCGAGCGCAGAGTGAGAATTGCGAAGCGTCTGATCGAGGAAGGCGCTGACGTCGATGCTGTAATGCACTCATGGGGCCATGCACCACTTGAATGGTCAGTTCTTCACAGCAAATCCAACTTTTTACTTATACAGTTATTCATGGTGTACGGAAATCTCGACGTCAATAAGAAGAACAACAAAAATGGCAGGAACTTGGCCCAGGAATACATCGCCAATACCACACGTCGCTGTGTGGCAGATGGTGATGATCGTGTAGGAATCGAGCCATTGTTCTTGAGACTGATTGAACCGAGCGAGAATTACACGAGTCCTCTACACGAAGCTTGTATTTTTCACATGACAGAAAAAATTCGCGAATTGACGATTCTGCTGGCCGATGGAGATATCGACGCCAAAGACACTTTTGGCCACACACCACTTTACTACGCAGTTATGTCATCGAACGGTTCTGTGAAGGAGAATAAGAAAAATACCGTGAAATTGCTGCTCGATCTTGGCGCCGATATCAAGCCGACGTACATGCTGGACAAAGATTTATTGAGCCGTGTGAGATACACCATCTTTGAATTATCACTTAAAATCGGTGACAAGGAGATCTGCTGGATGCTGGTGCAGCACGCGAACAAGACCTTTGCACTGGAATCCGAGGAAGAGAAGGAGGCACTTAGGCGAGTTCATGCTTGGTCATGGGATATATTTTATCATTGCTACTTTAATCTAAGATCTAAAAACCGTGACTAAAAGTAGCATTTTATTCCCTCGTATATTTTTTTTTTCCCCGCATGTATGTGTGGAAACTACGTCAAAAGCAAGTTTTAGCAGAAATCGTTGTCATCTAACTGTTCGATCTGCTAAGTGCGAGGAGGACAATCCATCGATCGACCATCTATATATACTGTTGCTGTGACCATCTATATGATTTGCTTATTTTGGCGATTTGTTCTTCGAGATGCGACTAACCAAGATTTTAAACTTTTACTTGATTCATCGTATAAAATTAATATGAATCTTATAGGTGAAAAATATTCAAATCTGATTGAGACTACATCACGTGTATACCTCAGGGCTTATACTACTGGCTGCCCTTTTTTAAAACATTTTATAAACGCGACATCAAAAGCAGTCAATAATAAAAAGTACATACATATACATTTATGTATAATGTTTTAACACAGTGTGACTTTAATCAACGTTTATCTCCCGGCGTGCTTGGAGTTAAATGTTTATTTATATATAAGGCACACTGTGATAAAAAATATCGTATACACCAAAACTACTCGCCTTCGGCTCGCGTGTTAATCTGCGCGAGTTCTGGGCTATCCCAGATTTTTGTTCTCTTGGTGTACTATTTTTTCATAATACTTAAGTTTACTTTGTTTAATTGTATAGAATCATAAAATAGTACAATAATAAGCATAAAATTTGTTTACTTTGTTTAATTATATAGGAGCATAAAATAGTAAAATAATAAGTACAAAATTTGTGTACTTTGTTTAAATGTATAGAAGCAATTTATTCATTTATTAAAACTTTTTAGTTATTTTTGTAAAGATTCTGCGAGAAAAATAGAATTCATGTTTGTCATATTATGTAAAAGCGACTTGAATGCGATCCGCGCGTATCAATCAGCGAAACTTATTATTTGTAACTTTTGTCTATAATACAACATTTTTTAATAAAGTTTTTGTCTTAATTGTTTATCCATTACATATGTGTATTTGATGTTTGAATCGCACAGCTTTGTGTGACCTTTCCTTGAACACAATCGTGCACTGAGGAAATAAAGTGCGCTATGAGCTCCTGCGATAAGTCCGCGCACTTTATTTGTGAGTGCAATATATACAACTTTCCTAGTGGAAAGTTAATTGGATGTGTCCATGCTCCAAAATTAAATACTTAAACGAACGAAAAATATTTTAACAATGATATAATCGATGTAAAATTGGATAAATAATCTCTGTTGCCCATGTGATCGATTGTACCAAAGGAGTTCAGGTATCGCATAAAAATATCGTGAAAAAGGTCTCAAACTTATTGGTAAAACTAAATTGTCAATTAACTAAGGTAAAATTGCGGGCCGAAGGTGTGCAAGATTACGACATTTTTAGTTTCCTGGATGTAGTTTTTAGGGGACGCATACCTGATATTTCGAGTACATTACATCGATTTTCTCAATGAAAACGAAAATTATTATTATCGTTCTAGTATTTTTTTGAAGATCTGAACACTATGTGTGAATTATGGCAAAATCACTCAATTGCGTTTATAACTCCGATCCCACAGCTCTCGGAAACGTCTCATAAGCTCACTTATGCAGAAACTTCGTCGCGTATATGCTCGTTTCTACTTTTATTATCATAGGCCTGCCTACGTTAAATTTACAGCCCGAGCAATATTTCAGTCGGTGTTTTTCGGAAGCATCTTGGAAACAAATACAACACAAATAAAATAGCTGAAAAGTTAGGGGAAACGTCCTGAAAAAGTCCTTGCTAACTTAAACAGTAACATTCCTCATGAAAAAAAAAAAATAAAAAATGAAAATTTAATCAGTATCTATATTTGCTTTTGATCAATAGAATACCCGATTTCTTAAATTGAAAGCCTATATGGAATAAGAATTGAAATAATATTTGTGTATCGATGGTTAGTGATTATACATGTAAACAAGTGTATACTCTAGAACATTATTGAAATAAAAAAAAAAAAAATCAATTCTTGTTGATAATAAAAGAAGAGAATTAATATTAAACAATGTTTTTAATAATCGTAGAGAATTTTAATGGACATACATCATTATGTAGCATACATCATTATTAGTAAATAAATGATTCAATAATTAACAGAGCAGATAAACTTTGGAATGACATGTTGCACTGAATCTCTTGCTTCACTCAGCACCGATTTGGAGCACGTCAAAACAGACGGCGCATACTCTCACTGGTTTGTTCAGTCCGAATTTCAGAATGGGCACGTCCTGACCTGAGCACTTGCTGCACAGGATTCTACCACAGTGACGGCTAGAGCATCAGAATTATTTATGTAAAATTTATATGTACTTTCCATCTATTGAATATTTGTTTTTGCACTAAACTAGAGCTCTTACCAATGGTGTTTCCGCATTGTTAGTGAAAACTTTGTGCCGCACTCCAAGCACAAGTCTTTATCGGCCCATGGAGCCTCTTGTGTTAGCGACTCCAGAAGTCTGTAGAGCAACTGCTTTGTCGCGACCTGATAATTGAATATCGTTATACCGTCTTTGTTCATAGATCCAAGGCACGCGCCGGATTTGACGAGAGTTCGACACAGATTGCCATTTCCCTTCATGTAAGCTATCAGAAGCGGAGTATTTCCGTCAAGATCTGCAAGAACGTTTTTCATTAAATTTTGATTTTCAAAAACGTTATTCCTTATGTTGAAAGAAATTTGCAATAGATTCACCTGCATTGTTTAGGGGATACTGGGCCATGCATTCGAAGAAGAGCTCGCAGATTGTGGCCGCATTATCGCGTCCGTATCTTGCGAGTTCGTGCAGTGGATTTCGGCCCTTGAGATTGACGGCTTCAGCGTCCAGCGTACACTCAGTTAGCAAAGTTCGCACCACCGTTACATGACCTTCCCTTACAGCAACGTGCAGCGCATTATCACCGTCCGCGTTCACAGAATCAAAGTTTATCGAATTCTGTGAACAGATATAAACAATATTTAATTAATGGATGATTAGAAATTTAATGATACGAAAAACTAACCTGAAGAAGAGCTGAAACGACGGTAGCGTGACCGGCCTTTGCGGCTGCGTGCAAAGCCGTATTTCTATGGGCATCCGTGTCGTTGACCCGCGCACCGGCCAATATCAAACTACGGACCAGCATCTCGTTGCCGGTTATAGCAGCCAGATGCAATGGTGGCGTTTGCGTTACGTCTTGCACCCTCGAATTCACATCTACCTGTAAATTACATATAGATTTAAGAGCGGCAATCGATAATTATAGTATGACGTCCAGAGTTTATTTCTGAAACTTTCTTTGTTTTGCAAACATCGGAAATAATTGCGAATTTTAAAATACCACATCCGATTTTAGAACAGTGTGCGAATGTAAACAAAGAGCCAACAATTCTTAAATGACTTCCTTGGAGAATTGCCAGATTTAAAATACTTTGTTTGAATAAAAGAAAAAACAAAAATGTTTCACTTTTACCTAAAATACATCACAGTTTCAACTCGAGCCCAATCAATCAGCATCTCACCTGTATCGACAGCAAGAACAATATGCTCTCCATGTCGTTTTTCTGTATGGCAGTGTGCAGGAAGTTCCTGCCCTTGTTGTCGAATTGTTCAGCAGCGGAAGGCAGCCTATCGAGGATCGCCTGGGCTGCCTTGTTGTTCCTGACAGCCAGCGCAGTAGCGAACGGGCTCTGGCCCTTCTTGTCCCTGATCGTCAGGTTGATGTTAGGATAGCAGAGCAGCAGTTAAATTATCTGAGCGTGCTGATTTTGAATGGCTATGTGTACAGGCGTCTTGCCCTCGGCATCGCGTGCGTTAACGTTCGCGCCGTGCTCGATCAAAGTCTGTACTACCTGTTTGACAACAATTTCTTTAATTATAAAATCAAATTTCAACAATCCCGCGATGTATATAAATTTCATAAAAATCTGTTTACCTGCTCAAGACCCCACTGGCAGCACAAATGTAGCGGCGTGCACTCATCTCTGGCCTCTTCACCTCCAACCCCGTTGGGACCAGGCCTCCTGGGTGAATTAAGGTCGCAGCCGCTACGTACCAAGAACTGCGCTATGTCCTCGCGATTCTCATCGATGGCCTTGTGCAGGAGAGTCTGCTGACAGCCATCGGGTCCTGAAGACCAGCAATCCGGATCGGCTCCGTGAGCGACGAGGCTCGAAGCCACGTCTTCTTGTTCCGATTCTAAAGCATCCCAAAGAGGACAGCCAACCGAGGTATCTGCACCTCGACGGCAGAGAGCTTCCACCACGTCGCCGAGACGACAGTGTACGCTTAGCTGAAGCGCCGTTTCGCCACTCAGGCTCCTAGAATAGCGTAATCATCGTTGTGATTTAAAATTACTTTGACGCAACTGCTCTAATTAAAAACCACTCACCTAGCATTTATATCAGCACCATGCTCCAGTAAGAAAATCGCACTGGCCGAGTCCTCTTTGAGTATGGCCTGATGTAGAGCAGTATGTCCGGCTTCGTTCCTCTGTTCGAGATCGGCACCAGCCTGTATAAGCGCAGCCAGCACTTCCCTGTCTTTCGGCACAGCTCCAAGGGCCAAGCTCAGAGGACTGTCCGCATCCTTATTCTTGGTCGTCAGTAGGTCGCGTTTCTCGTTATCGGGTGCTGCGTCGAGGAGCGATCGTAGAGCTTCGAAACGACCGTGAGCCACAGCCAGATGAAGAGCCGTGTCTCCGGAGAGAGTACGACTGGCTAGAAGATTTGGCGAGCGTTCCAGAAGTCGACGACAGAGACGAGGAAGACCTGAGCGAGCAGCCTCGTGCAGAACAGTCCAGCCTTCTCGGTTCCTGGACTCCAGAGTATCGGCTTCGGCTCGCCATTTTTTGTTCGTTTTCGAGGCTGCTTTTAACAATTACATTCCAATAAAATCCAACAAACAAATTACTTCATCCAAAACATCTAAAAGAGATCAACCTTTGATTTGATCGGCATCGCAGGGTTCCAACAGAAACAGCGCTGCGTCCTCCCGGAGCTCTCTGGCCAGCCTATGCATCAGAGTATCAGCCTCATCTCCAGGATACCTCGGATTGGGTGTAGCTCCACGAGCCAGAAGCTTAGCCGCGCCGTTCTCAAAGCTCGGCTCAGCGAGCAGCAGAGCCATACAGAGAGCAGTGTCACCATTCTTGGTACGCAAGTCAACGTCGATACTCTCCGAGTCGAGGAGAAGATCCAAAAGGGCCTCGTTTCGCTCGGATATGCAGCAGTGAAGTGGACTCCTAAACAAAAAACTCGATTAACCATCAGCCATCCTTTATATCACCATATTAAAGAGAAGAAACAACAAGCTATAGTTTACCATCCGTCGTGGCTCTGAGCATTGGGTTCTAAGCCAGCCTTTAGCAGTCGTCCAGCAACGGCCAGCATATCCTGTGAGGTGTGAGAAGCCAGGAGGTGTAGAGCTGTCTTGCCATCGGTTTCGTTTGGCTGATCGAGTGCCTTACCGCCGTTGTTCTCCAGCTGCTCGACGATAAACTCGGCGGCGTAAGAGTCAGCCTTGAGGATGGCTGAGTGCAGGAGAGTTAAACCCCGGGCGTCTTTGGCGCAAAGGTCTGCTCTGTGCTCGACGAGGGTCCGGGCCAGAGATGGTTGACGGGATTTCAGGGCTACTTCTAGGGCGGTCTCACCGCGCTGGTCCAGTGTGTTCACTGCTTCGGGAAGCTGTTTGATGAGAAAGTTTTTATATTATTAAAAATTCAATTAATTTTCTATACTAGTCAGCAAAGGAAAACGAATAATAAATTAAAGGAACTCTGCGAGAAAACCTCTAATTTTACTCTATACACTATTTAAAAAATCCAGTGATTCTTAGAAATGGACTAACGTAAATGTCATACGAGTGCTGATGCACGTGCGATAAGGGATTACTTTTCATAATTAGAATTCGGACTAAGCGATTTGCGAGCCGCGAGTTAGGTATAACGTTTCCGGAAATACGCTCTAATTTGATTTCCGCAGCCTATATTGTTTCTTAGCGACAAATAGTTCTAATCCAATTTTATTAATAAACGCTTTTAAATTTTATTCCAAAATAACGAACTTATATTTTCTAAACTATGATTCAAGCGTTCGAGCAATTCTGCGTCTTCTAATCCTCGATAAAATTAATCATTCAATTTTCAATAACGAATGTCATCCAATCTGGTTTTCCCAGCGCAACGATAAGTCATCTCCCTCTGAATAAACCATCAAGCATCTCAGCACCGAGTAGTAAAAAAATTCTCATCGGAGTCTAAACACTGCAGATTCAAATTTCTCAAATCTCAGCGAAAAATAATTTCAAACCACGTTTCTCTCGGCGCCTTAGTTTATTCGCATATATACATACATATAATTATATCTACATATAACGAGAACCAGCTGAGTCTCTCTCGCGCGCATACTCGCGAAGAGTACAAGAGAGAGGGACGAGTCGTTTATGACGTGGCGCCGAGGACGACCAGCCAACATCAGAGAAGTGTATATAGCAACGCACACATAACATACACAGCTACTGCTCTCTTTCAAAATACATGTATAACACGACGATGGACGGCAGCAGCATCAGTAGCGACGACGAAACGCTCGTCGGCTATCAGTTCAGCCGGACGCGTTGTTGTTGGCTGCTGTTGCGAGAAAAAATCGTGTATAGCAGAAGAGTTTCTTTTTAGTGCGTGGGCGAAACTGGGTCGCGAGATTTTTTTATATTTCGTCTTATAATATACGCACACACAGACATCTCGTTCATTATCGAGAAGAAAAAAGTGAGAAGAACAAGGAGATTCGATTTGTTTTCGGTGTATGTGTATATACAGTGCATCAGAGGGAGAGAGTCTAACTGACGTCTGCTGTGTTATATTAGCATATATGTATGTAGCGATGTAACGACGCCGGGGAATGCGAAACGGAAGTGTGTGTATATGATGCAGCCCTTCGCTGTTTGAAATTTAGCGCGGTAAGCGCTTCCGCTTTGGAGTATATTATAATGTATGAACAAAACGAGAATAGGACTCGTACGAGAGCGTGAATCATAATTGTGGTGATTTCCGTCGTGCTTTTATCGGCCAAAGATATACCGAGTATAATAACGTATTTTCGTCGTCGAGCGTTCGCAGTTGAGTAAAAACCACTCGCTGATATATAACACACGACGAGTTTCTTTTTCTTCCATTCTCAGTATATACAATCCTTTCGCCGTAGCCGGTGTCAAGGTCGACAATGATGAAGTCCTCAGGTATTCAGAGGCCGACAACGTTGCTGGTAGCCGCTCTGACGTGTGAGTCATTATAATAATTAATTTTGAATGCACACGAGCTTTTGAGTCTTCGAAATGGGAGTTTGATTGCGCTGAAGGACGCCATATAGCTTATCGCTGTTATAACGTTACCTCGGAAAAATTGTTGAAAGCGAATAACGAGTGTCTTAACGCAAGAAGAAGAGATAATATACTTTTTTGTTGAACGAGCATCATTGCTCACTGTCACGTGCGCTTGAGCCAATGACGCACCGATTGTTTTTATCGTCAGCTGATTGCTTATCGGAAACACAAAAGGTGGTGCTGAAATTGTGCAAAAATATAATATAACGACGATATTTCAAACTTTCTATGCTCGATATCGAGTGTGGTATTAAATTTCACTGAAATTGCATATCAGTCCGCCGAGCGACGATCATTAACGTATTATACAGCGCGTAACGATTCTTCTTATATCAATTTTCCAGGCGTCGTGACATTCCTACCAGCAGCTGAAGCGATGATATGCTATAGGTGTACGGTCCTGCCGCGACAGTTCGTCGGTGAGAAGGATCAGCCTTGCTCCAAGTTCGACGGCAGCGAAAGGTTCTACCAGGACTGTCCGACCTCGACCTTCTGCATGAAACGCATCATTCATTACCGACTGACGAACGGAAGTATGCATATTGAATTTCAGATGAAGTAACGGTGTAATCGCAGATAATCACGATGCAAATTTATTCATATATATCTGTTGCAGCGACGGTGACGACTGCCGAGAGAGACTGCGCCTTCCAGAAGGACGTCGTCCAGGCTTACAATTGGAACGAGCGTCGATGGCATCCTGAAGAGAGGATTGATAAGGAGGCCTACGGCGAAGGCTGCTTCAAGGGAGAGGACAGAGGTACTCCCAACGGTCCGTCCGAGTACTGCTTCTGCTCGAGGAACTACTGCAACGCGGCGTCTTCAGCGAAGCTCTGCTGCAGTCTAGTCATCCTTGCACTTTTCCTCATGAAGCTCAGATGAGACTCTGACTCACTCGACTATATCTATTTGATCTTAGATAGGAAGGTATCCATATCGGTGTCTTGACATAGAGACGAAACAAGTTTGACGAGAGCGTTGGGTGCGAGATTGAGAAACGATTGTGATATTAAAATAATATCAGATATTTTTGTGTAAGATATAAAAGGCGCGATGTTTGTTACTTAATTAATTTTCTGCCCTGCGAGAGCGGATGAGAAATAGTGTTAAGCGAGCGGATGTATATGTGTATAAGATAATAAACGAGACTTACCTCAGCATTATGTTCGACCAAATATAAAAATACTACGTCTTCGCGCTGTAATCGCACTGCGGAATGTAACGGGTATTCGCTCTTCGTTTTCAACAACTGATACAACAACGGTCCCGGCATTTCTTTGAAGTCCTCCCCACTGAGGTCATCCTAAGATTAAGCATAATATTTTTACTTTAATGTAAAATTTGACACATACGATCTGATAGTTGTTAAGTGAAATAAAAGAAAAAAAGAAATCTTACCCAGTGACAAGAAATCAAAGAACTACAGTGGTCTCTCAGCTTTTTTGTTCCTAGCTCCTCTGCGATTGTGTACAACCGCACACAGTCTTGCAATTTAACACTTCCTATTAAATATTTTTCACATCTATCAACTAATTCAGTCAATCCAAAACCAGATGCTGCTTTCATCAGTTCAAGCGTCAACTGATCCTGGCTTACTATATCTGTATAAATCCATTTCAATAAAACAGAACCTACATTTCCATCTAAATTTTTCCAGTCTGCAAACGTATAATTTAACATTACAATTCAACTTTTTACAATCAAAATTTATCGTTTCTATTTGATTTTTAATGAAATATGTGATAATACCTAAAACTGCTTTTTCTGGCAGCGAGCTCCAGGCATCACTTCGAGCTGCAAGCACAAATTTGTGAACTGGAATGCTTCTATCTCTCAGCACCACTGTTACATCACTGAAATTAAAAGAAAAAGCATTTTAATCTTTTAAAGATCTCTTCAGATTATCTCTCATCCTCATAATAAGTGATGTTAATATTCCAATCAACCAAATCTTACCTGTAGCGTTCTTCTTCATACAGTGCTGATATCTGAGACAGCAACCTTCCAACAAACCCATGCTCCTGTTTCTCAGCGGTAGCCAATGCATACTTTTGCTGTAACTCTGTA
Source organism: Cecidostiba fungosa (assembly GCA_900474305.1). Classification (NCBI taxonomy): domain Eukaryota; kingdom Metazoa; phylum Arthropoda; class Insecta; order Hymenoptera; family Pteromalidae; genus Cecidostiba; species Cecidostiba fungosa. Next base: position 31,980 of record UCOJ01000608.1, read on the forward strand.
TAATTATTGTAGAGGTTCACGTACTGCTCTCGTAGAAGAGCAAGATGCTGCTGCCACTTCTGCGAATCCGATGAGTCCTCTGCGAAAACAACCATGTTCGTACATCGAGCAAAGCTCTCATGCTTCTGCCAAAGTAAAAAACTCACCCATGATTAGAAGGCAGACTCTGGTAAAAAAAAGCTCTTTATCCCAATGTCGAATGTCAGCAGGCGTTGATTTGATTAAACACACGGGAAGAGATACGGTGATATCATGTCACAGGCCGCTCTTCAAAACAGTTACGTTGCCTCCGGTCTCGTTGAACCTCCCGTAAACGACGAAAACCATGAAAACCCAGGATCGAAAATGCACTTCTAAGATTTAACTCTTCGTCTTCGGGTCCAGGCGTCTAAAGAAATTCCATTTTTGACAGCAATTATACGCCCCTATACGATGGCTTCTGGCTTCTCACACTACTTGCGCCAATCGCGAACTGCTGCCGTGTCGGAGATATGAGCACTCGTTCATGAACACTAGCTCTCAGTGGAGTAGTGTAGAGAGAGAGGGGCTCTAATTAATAACCTATCCTAACATTCAAATGCCAAAGGAATGCGAATCGTCCTTTAACTGCTATAATGTGCAATGATTACATGCTACACCTGTTAGTCGACGAGCCATTCGATGCATTATCGGGACTAATCTAATTTACGGACTTGGCTGCGAAAGCCGACTGTTTACGAATTTTCAGCGAGCCTATATAGTTCTCTTCTTACAAAAACATTCGCTTCCTAACCTAAACTCAGAATCAGAAGTAACTCGATTCCTGCTGTCGAGGTGATGTAGATTCCTGCAGTGTTTTTTTAGCCATCTAGTGAGCGATCCATGTCTGGAGATAATTTTAAAGGTCTCTGTCTCTCTGATGCTTTTACCAAGACCAACAAAAACAAATTGATTTTTAGTATTGCACTGCGCCAAAATGGAACCGCAAGATATCTATTACAACAGGAACGAATACGTCGAGACTGTAAGCGAGAACGTCATTTTTTTACTTCATTTGTGCAAGAAAAAAGCTCCGATATAGAGCGAGTTAACCTCTAACTTAATTACTTTTTTTTCAGGCATCAGGAAATAAAGTTAGCAGACAAACTGTCCTGTGTGGTTCGCAGAATATTGTCTTGCATGGCAAAGTCATAGTACAGTCTGATGCGATTATTAGAGGAGACCTTGCCAATGTGAAAACTGGACGCTACTGTATCATTGGCAAAAATGTTGTCATTCGACCTCCTTTCAAGAGGTTTAGCAGAGGGTTAGTACTAGGAACATATAAGTAGATAACTAGTGCTATGCAAAGCAGCTTTTTCAACCCTTTTATCATTGCAGAATCGCATTCTTCCCTCTGCAAATGGGGGACCATGTTTTTGTGGGAGAACGTGCTATTGTCAGTGCAGCTGTAGTAGGCTCTTACGTTTATATAGGAAAAAATGCTGTCATTGTAAGAAGCTTGCATATTTTTCAATAGTTATATTTTATTTTTCTATCTATTTATAAAATGAAATTTATTACACAGGGCAGGAGGAGTGTACTAAAGAGTTGTTGTTACATTGAAGATGGCGCAGTCATTCCTCCAGAAACTGTTGTGCCTTCCTTCACAAGATTTGCTGGTAATCCAGCTAAATGCGTTGAAGATTTACCAGAATGCACTTTAGACTTAATGCTAGACTTCACAAAGAATTACTATCAGCATTTCTTACCAGCAAAAATACCTTGAATGGCTGCACAGGAGGTTCCAATTGTGTTTTAAGTATTAATTGTGATTGCATGAAAAACAGTGATAATTATGACAGAGACTTGTTATAAATTATCACGTTTAACAAGGTTGGTGCTTAATGAACTTACGATTTAATGTATTAAATGTATTTATATATTTAGTCATTTTGCAGTAGCAATGATTTTACACAAAAATAATTTAGCCCCAATTATTTATTAAGGCTTCTAAATAGTCAAACATCAAAGGCTTTGTACATTTTAACATAAAAAATCAAAGTTTTTTTTTTAATTTACTCTTATTTAATCCATAAAAGTCGATATGTTTTATAATAGTAAATTAAACCGTTCATTGATATATCGACATTTTTATTGGAGATCCCCTTACATAATTCCTGTATGAAAAGCGCCGGTAAATGAATGCATCAACGTTCTTCATATTAGCAATATCTTCATCAGTAGCACTCGTCCATATTTTTCGAATTTTATTTTTACATTGATGTTTTAATATTGTTGTGACCGAGCTCGAACGTATTAGGTATGTCTCGAGGCTCGACGTCTTTCGGAAGGTATTTTTTTATAAACTAGCATATCTTAAACAAAATTTCACATGATATTCTATGAATCCTGACATGGGTTTCACTTTCTATTACGAAACGATGTATTGCACGTCGAAAAAGTTAGAGCTCTAATAGATTTATATAAGATAAAACTTGGTCATCAATTTCATGGACTTAAATTGCACAAGATAAAAATATAAATATTTTTTTTTATTAACGTTGCAGAATCAATTTGTCTGAAACTCAATCAATATTGATGTTATTAATCAATATTTGATACAAAGGATATATCATTTAAGACTTTGTCTCTGTGGCGCAAATTGATGGATAATCTCCATTTATTTTTTTATTCCGTGAAGAAATGAGATTTTTAATCTCGCTGCAATACCGATTGAGTATCGACTATAATCTGATACATTGTTTATTTTTTTAATATTTATCGCGATTACACTTGCTTGCAATCAGCGAGAAACGACCTTAATCTATTATTTTACTCAGCTTTTTAGTGCCATCTCATTCAACTCCTCTTCCAGTAGATCATCAATGTTATTATAAATCAGTGAATTTCTTAAAATATTCAAAATCTCACTACTAATTTGTATTAAAAATTGAAAATTGATCAACGGCGTCATGACTATACCTACAAAGTTTAATAAAAGAAAAGATTGTCTTACCTTCTTACAAATAAAAGACAAACCTTGATTTTTTACACGCCAACTCTATATAGGTATAATAAGCAACGGCAGACAAGAATCGCGTCGAACCGCACGTCGCACTGCAATTTAATCGTGCGTGTCAACAAAACGGAGCACCGCATTATAATGACAAAATCGCGAACATTTCATCTCGAAAAACAACCATACGACATTAAGAATCATCAATGATACAATGGTTTACATACGATGCAAATAAAACTTATGGTGACATCAATTTAAAAATAATCAATGTATTTTTTTACACTCTTGGCAATTGATCGCGAGTATCTCCACTGATACACACACAATAGCTAATTAGTTATACCTGAACAAATATTTAAAAAAAAATCAACTCCTCCGAACAATGCAAAATCGTTACAATATATCCAAGCATAAAAAATAATGAATTAATATAGGTCTCCTCGCCTTCGTACTATACGCGGAGACAATCAATTATAGGACATCAGATCACACCGGAAAATCTCGTACATGACAATGCAAACATTCGGCGAACCGTGAATTCCCGAAGCGTGGAAGGGGTGATAATAATCCGAATAGGGAAGGTTGCCGCGCTAAAATAATATTTCGTGTATAATAATACTTACATACCGAATAACAGCTTCACGGCTATGTCATTGTATAACGAGCGAATCGAGCTTTATGACCGAAAGCAGCTGCCAGTATAATTAGTTTGGGTTTTATGCTTGTCGAAAGGTGCGATATGTTGGGCTATACAATACACGAAACGAAGTATTATTGCTTTTTCAGCTGAGTATTTGCGTTTCGCATTCCAGCTCCGTGTCTAATTGCTCAGCTATTTCAGCGACGGAAGATCGTCTCGTTGATTTTTGGTTGACACATCGCCGCAAAGACAATAAATACAGATGATTCAGACTTGCGTCGATGACAATTTCAATTCTCATCATCCGCTTGTCTTCGTTTATCATAATACTTATATAAGTCATTCCTTTTCGATGAGATTTCTTCGTTTTCTACAGATGATTATTGCAGCAAGAAAAGCGCTCGTTAAAAAAATGAGATTTCCATTTTAAATAAAGTTTAGACTACCGCAGCCTTGAGTTTTTCTGACAGCCGCACAGTGTTCGAAAGAAAATGTACCGTGCTAAGGAATGCGAATAAATGTTAACCGACTAATAATTTTAAAATAATTTTAAAGACTCAATTTTTTATTTGGGTACGTCGCGTGAATCATTTTGGCGATGTTCGATAATATTTCGTGCTCGACCACCTTGAAACATTTAAACAAATGTTCGGGACGTTGATAAGATGTTATTGTAAAAGTGTCATTTGCGCAGAATGAAAACAGAAAAGGTGGATTATGCTTGCGGGAAAGATAAAATCCTAACTAATAATCCGGCGCGAGACTAGTTGCAAATTTCTGGAATTCCCGATATAGGTACAGTCACGAGTGCCTCGAGGATAATTAAAGTTTTATTATATTAGCCAGAATGAAGCGTAATCGCTGTTTGTTCATTATAATAAAAATTACGCTGCAATTAGCATGAAGTGATAACATTTCTTGAAACCGTTTACGCACATCGAGTCCTCCTGCGAAGTATACAACCGTTTCTACACAGAAGCTCATCACTTCGTTATTCTATAATTCGAAATCGATTATGAATCAAGTTTTAATTGTAGTTGAAAATACATAATCTAACAGAAAAAGAAACAATATACGCGAATCGTCCTCGGTATCCCCTTACAACATAAATACTCATCATTCACGCTAATTTGCTCGTCGTGATTTAAAATCAAATCAGAGTCGGTGTGTTAATACAGCCACGACGAGCTTCCCACGATTGCTTCCGCCGGCGTTTGATCTCAATAATCGCGAATCGGATCACTGAAAGCCACGAGGACGATCGCGGTGAGCGAAGGTTCAGAAAAAAAAAGTAATTACGCGTTACGTGCGATATGGCAATAAATGCGAAATTGAGTCCAAACTCGAGGAAAGTGCGGAGAAAAAAATGTCTGCAATTCGTCATCTGTTTGTACAATTGATCCATCCGTGAATTCCCCTCGCATTTCTTTCTACTTTAGTATATAGATCCAGCTGAATCAGCCGCGTCGCGATAAAGCTCCTTTATTTCGAGCGTATTTATTTAAACACACAAGGATGTACAACAAGGATCCAAAAGTAAACAAACATATAGGCTCTATATAAGAGGCCGCTGATTTATTGATCGCCGACGACGAAATGGTGCGCAAGTATTATAAATATGTACACGAGGAAAGAAAGAACACAGTCTTTCACTAAAATGAATAATCGCGACAGTCGTGTAATTGCTCGGGGGCTCGCATCAGAATGTCACGAGCGGCTTTGTTTATTAAGCGTGCGGAGACGCTGAACAGCACGTGCTGCAGACATACCGCTTATCTTATCGTTCACGAGATGTGTATAGGTGAGCTCGTGGAGGCGTGAACCGCATTCCATTAGAGTTTACCAAGAAATCGTACTGCTGCGTTGGGATGAATTGCAGCGGATTTTCCTGCGGGCATATAAGAGATCGATTAGTGAATCGTTATACTTTCGTTATTTTGGTAAATTTATTCAGGAAATATCACGGTTCAAGCGATATTGCATTATAGGTATAATTGATGCGTTGCGCAATACTGCGAGTCCGCTTGGTATCTTATCTGCGGCTCGCTTGAAAACTTGATTTACGAAATATAAAAAACAAGGAAAGTGGATTCGTATCTATACAGTCATCGAGTAATATCGAAGACTTTAAACGTTGCATTTTCGCTTTATTTTTTTTTTTTTTTTAATTTAAAAATAGCATGTAATCGGGAATCACACTCGTTACACGAGGGCTTGTTTGTATTACTCCGTCAGAGCGTAATCAACGAATCCAAAACTTTTTGTCTTCGGTCTCCGCGGTTTCTCTTTGTTTCTTTATCGACTCGACTTCTTACGCCGTCACTTTTTCTCCCTTTTCGTTGCAATGATGTAAACCTCATTCCCCGTTACTTTGACCCTTCAGTTCAGTATCTCTACTGGTCAAAGTTCACTTTTATCAAATGTGCAATAGAATTCACCGCAATCCGATCACGATGCATAAGAATGCGCAGAAAATGTTTGTCGCTAAGACTTTAATTCATCGCGTTATATTATATATCCGCTCTGGAACGTTCCTTTTAATCCTTTTGGATTGAGCAGATTTGCGTCGTTATCAGGCGCGCATCAATTATATATACCTTTGTGACGACAACTCAAATAAAAATTCCTTCATCACTTACAACTTGGTGGTAACGACTTCCGCGGTAAGCACCCCCAGGGCCAGCGCCAGACCGTATCCAAGAGCTAAGAAGGCTCCGTAACATTCGGTCATACCGACACTCAGGAATCTTCTGGATGATGAGCCACTACATTCCGGCTTCTTCTCGTACAGCCTATTCATGTCCCTCGTTCTCATACCTGTCTCGTATATCCTCATAGCCCTGCGGAGACAGAAAGAAAAATTAAGTCCAAGTTTGTGATTTAATATACTTTCCTGTTGGCCTGGGTTTTGCCCACTATTATAATAGAAAGTCCTGCATGTATACCTATACAGCTTGTTGATATGTTTTCGAGCGAAGAGGAGATGCCTGTAAACAGGCGCCATATAGTGTTTTGCTTCCTTGGGATTACTGGGTCAGGGCAACGAACTCTCATCGCGAATGCGTACGTGCTCGCTTTCTTTATTACTTTTTTTCGGAGGAATAGCGAGGATCGGGGTTTTTTTCGGCGTCTGCTGAGTCACGAGTTATATTTATATACACGCAGGATTTCGATGCCGTAGCCGAGATGATTCACGAGTGTTTTCGTTCAGGTTGTGCAACGCGTGGACTTTGTTTATTTACTCGTTTCGACGTCGCGCAATCATTCGTCTTATCTAAACAGTAAGAGCAGTATAACAGTATAATCTTCGCTGAAACTCACCCAACTCTGAACAATTCCAAGTAAGGCGATCTCCTCTGCACGACGTAGTGCGGATATAAGACGTTCAGATAGTCGATCTCTTGGAATCCGCACTTCTCGTCCTCTTCGTACGTCTCCTGTATCAACTTGTAAGCAAGGCAGAGCTCGACATGAAACGCAAAGTGTCCTCCTCCTCTAAGCCTTTCGATACCGTCTTCCATAGTCAGCCAGTTGGTCTTCTTCGATACCTTAGGCTCGATTCTCTCCTCAAGGATAGTTCGACGTATGGGATCCTTGAAGGTCTTGAAGTAGTATCGGTTATAGGGGTTGTCATGGGCTGCCAGCATCAGAGGACTATCCAGAAGGTCCTTTAAAGTTTTAATCGACGTCGTGGTTGACTGAAGAATAGCGACGATGTTGGCGGTGTAGGCCGCGTAGAGATTCAAAGCTGCGAGTAGTCCAAAAAGGACGATTATTCTCGTTGGCACCGATCGAGGCTCGTACCAGGAACCTTGAAGAATCGAAAAATCATTCGTTACGCGTTTCGCGTGATTTCGTCGTCGTTCTCGTCGTCGTCGACCGACCGATTTTTCTGAGCTTTACGATCATCGTCGAAGGACGCTCCGGTTACGTGATGATTTCCTCTCGGCGAGAGAGCGATTCATTTTTCTCCGCTATGATGATTTCGAAGATTATTACTAACTTGTAAACATCTCTATTACACAGAATGTTTGCCGGAGAATCAAAAGCGTCTGGTGCAGATAAGCTCTCGGCTTGATGAACGAGCGCAAAACACAGGACATAACGTATGGTTTACCTAATTGGATTATTACCATCGCCCGCGAATATTCGGTAAGTCGTGGTTGTGTATATATACCTATGTCGCGACCGCAATTTTTTCGCGTTATACAATATCCGAAACCGCAAGGGATCTCCTCTGCGTCTATAATAATACTCTCGTACATAATGGCATTTTTACACGTAGTTTTGAGAGAGGTCATTCGGCTCAAGGTTGCGTCGTTAAATTATGCGGGGAAGCGTGCAGGTTTCCCCCTCGAATTATCAGGTGTAAATAATGTCGTGTAAATATAGAGAATAAGCATTTTTGAAAAAATAAAGAAAAACTTTCTTCAATATTTGTCTTAGAAGTCCTGAAAAATTTCTGGAAAACAATCTTCTGACAAGCTGTACCCCAGTAAAGAAAAGAATAATAAGTCGTAAAATCGATTCCGGCACAAACAAAACCATAGAGACGACATGGCCGAGTGAGCTCAGGTGTTATAATAGAGTACGTAGACGTTAGAAGCCAAGTGTCGTTGAACGCTTGACGATTAATTTGGAAGGTTCCAGAATTGCTGGTAATTTAAGCGGAGCCATAGTGAGTGTGCAAATACAGCACAAAAACGTTCGCTCACTCATTATATTGCCGCTGTAAAGATAGCGAGCGAGAGTGTAATTATAGTCGAGTGCCGTTTTATGGGGTATGACGGAACGATGATGGTGTTCTAGAATCTTTCCTATATTACAACGGGTTTCCATTTCTTTCTTAATTATAATTACGCCAAACGATCGAGTATACCTTGCTGAGAGACAGCTCCAACAACGACGAGGAGATCGTCGCTGAGATTCGGTGGTATGGGTTCGCGGGCCTTTTCCATTTCGTTGAATTGCATCCATTCGTGTTTCATCGCTGGATACAATATGACGACCAGGAGGACGATCAGAGCGAAGCTGACGAACCAGACTGAATTGCGGAAGGGTAGCCGGAATAGATTCGAGATGGACGACAGCGGTGGTCTTCGGAAGACGAAGCGGTTTCTTGAAGAATTACAATCATTCGAGTGAATAGTGAATTAACGGGAAATTCTCGTTTTTGAACACTTGATGTAGACTTTGTTTACTCAGGGATAACAGATACGGTGTTCAATCAAGAGCATTGACTGTCATCACGTTGACTTAATTGTTCCGCTCGATTAGACAGCAATTTATTATCGTCGAAAGAAAAAAAAAAGTTCTGAAAGTCACGATGTCTACAGCGCAAAAAAGTCTCGTTATACAGGTTACGAAATATAGTTTGACACCGTAAGATCGCATGCCGAAATATCGGCTTCTACGAACGCGAATTTTGCATAACATAAGATCGCAGCTTGTTTTCCTACTCGGAAGACAGATTATGTTCCCGCACAAAAAAGCCATTCGGTCACTCGGTCTCTAATGGGCCTTTTAAGCAGAAATTCCAAAAATCTGTTAATTTCCCCCGTGAATACTTATTATAGGATATATATGCTTCGTCAAAAAGGCTTTTGTTTGGTCTTGAAAATTACTTAGTTGGCGTTGTGAGTGAGATGTACTGGATGACGCCTATGCGCTCGCTTGTGAAGAAGCAGCCGGTGCCGCCGAAGTCGATTTCACCGCGTTGCAGCATACCGATCATGCCGTCCCATGAACCGTTCGAGGTTTGGTAGCCCCAGGTGTTCAATATCTCGAACGTTACCCTGTGGAATGAAAGCATTGGTTAATTTTTATTATTATTACAGTCGCTACTTGTTTACAATCTAAAAAGTCTATAAATTTCTATAACTCTACAAATACATTGCACTTAATTTACTTTCACAATCTTTTTGGATATAAATCAACACTAGATATCCGATCAGTTCACTTTTTATATAGCCGACATAGAAAGATATTAGATTCGTTAGCACGAAAAGAAGACTTTTTTTATCACGGTGTCAGATTGGGAGTTATTAAAATTTATTAGCATGAGCAACCGTATACAAGCACACTGATATAATTCAGGAATTTTTAGAAAGACCTAGGATTAGCGAAATTTTCAAGTGTAAGCAATAAAACAAGCCATAAAAATCTACGTCGTCTTAAAATATTGAAGAATTAGTTCGAAAGATAGAGCACATTTAGCGCACTACGGCTTTAGCCCGCTAAAGCAATCTAGGCATAATAAAAAATATAACAATCTATTTACCGATCCTTCAAAAGTAAAAACCCAGTATAATAAAAAAAGACATCAAGAGATCCACTCGAAAGCTACTTATATACACTTTGCAGTAAATACCACGTGTCGCGATAACGAAGCTAAATAAAGCCACTCATTCGCGTGTTTGTCTGGATCTCGACTCCCGATCACGTTTGTCAGTATTACGGTACTTTACCCACCAGATCATCGACGCGCGATTTACCGATTATGTGAAGTATTGATCATCAATTTTCGACAGATTGATCGACAGAAAGAACAGATACGAATTAATGCCTTGTTTTTTTTTACAATTAACCGCATACTGTAACTTCGCAATTGAGGCTCAAGGCTGTAGAATATCAACAAGCTGATGTATAATCGGATATTACACGACACGTCAATTAAAAAGTGTTCTTCCTTTTTACTTCGTCGTACGCGATGAGCTGCATTGAAAGCAGCGAGTAAATTAGATTCCGTATACTAACGTGGCATTGAGCATGCTGGCCAGAAACAAGGCCCAAGGGTAGTTGAACTTGGTGATCGTGTCAATCTGCTTGTCTTCATAGTCGTCGAGGTGATTGATAGTGTCCGGGTTGGTCATCTGCGACAGATCGAATCAACAGCAATTATACGCCGGATTTTATTAAAAGCTTGACTGAGCGAGGGGTGTTCACTGAGAGGAGAACGTTGTACGTACATTTTTTTTTTCAAAAGCTATTGTTTGCTTTGTATAGCGACAGTTTTTACAAATATATGGATTGTTGTGGCTGAACTAAGTGACGCGTAATGATGTCATAAGGTAGAATAACGATCGTAATTATGCTCGAGCATGCGAGCACTTCCTAGTGTGCTTTACTACGGGACTTTATTGCCTCTGAATTTATTTATTCTAATGCGTTTGCCTAGTTAGGTAAGTCGGACCGTTATTCACTTAAAGTTATAATTCTATTCACAGCGAAAAAAAAATCTCGTTCTCCTCTCAATATATCGATCCGAAAAACCATTCCAACCACAAGGCACGACTTCAACCCCATTCCACCAAGATTCCTCCTCCTCCTGGACGCCACATTCACATCCCCGACAACCATCCTCCTGTCCTCTTCTTTCCATCTTCCCCTATCCTCGATCAAATGACTGCTGTTCCCATTGGTTCGATATATGGACAGCAGTTGTCCCGTCTCCTTTTGCCAAATGGTAACTTCACTGTCAGGGTAAGCTCCGACCTCAGCGAACCTGGAGATGAGATCATTGGTGTCATTCGATCGTTGAATCAAGAGCCACTTAAAGGGCGCTGCGAACATATATTCGCGATCGGCTTTGAAGATGAAATCGTCGATGTTGGGACAGTCCAGGTCGAGGGTGAACAGAGTACGGTGAGCGTTGAAGGGTATCTCTTGACCTCTGTAGCCTTTTTCCCTGAAACACAAGAGTTATAATAATTCGTATACTTAACAAAGAAATTAATACGCGATTGCAAAACGAAGCGTTTACATGCAGCTATAATTATTTCTAATGATTCTTCTTCGACACGGAGGACACGCGCGACAATGAAAACGACACTCGCGGAGTCACGAATCGCGGACAGACTGATTGAAATAATTATCATTTAAGCAAACAGCGCGAACATAAGGTAGACGGTTAATTAGGACTATAGTAGCGCACAGCCTCTTTAATTCTCTCGTTGAAACGTGAATTGCGAGGCGTCGAGAAAGAGAGATGTACGACTGCGTAAATCATCGCTGGAAGGTTTTTCTCTTCTTCGATTCTTTTTTTAGAAGAAGCGTGTCTTTCGACCTTCGGTACCGGTCGATTATCGGTTTTACTATATGGAATAATTTTTTTTTTATATACTCTGTAGCGCTAAGGCGTCGCTTATCGGAAATTTATGCCGACGTCGTTTTATTTTTACAACTAATTATTAGCTTTATCGTTGCGTAAAGTATCAATACCATGCAATCTCGGGAAGCCTGTCGATGCTCTCCTCCAAGTCCAGAACATTGCTTGAAACTTTAATTTTGGACAGTTCTCTGAATAGATCGAATCTATCATCGACGTCGCGACAGCTGAAGCTCGTGACCATAGTGAAAGCTCCGGAATACAGTGGACCCGCGTTTTCCAATAAATTTATCAGTCCCTCGTCGTCGCTCATTTTTGAACACTTCACAGGAACTGATAGAAGCGTTAATAGGCAGAGCAACAGAAAAAGCGTCGCCGACATACCTGCAAATATGAATATAATAAACAACAAAGAATTACTGGTAGACAAATGAAAACAAAATCGTACTTCGCGCGAATCGTTCGCGTTCCGAAGAAATGCCCGCGATCTTCTTATTTATAATGCTATAGAGACAGGAGCCTCTTGATGTATGTACGGAGAATAAAAAATGCGACTTCCGCGTTGCTCGTGCGTAATGTACCAGCGAATTCCATTTGAATAATTTGAATGCTATTATATATCTGCTCGGTAGGATAAATTCAACGCTACAGATTCGTCATCCGCAGCGCAGATCGATGTATAACAGTACACCTAGCGCAGAATACATGGCATTTCGCGAGGAAAGAAAAAAAATTATACACAATTCGACGTGATGTCTCTTCTTATAGACCTACTGAAATAAACAAAAGCCGATTCGGAAGCGCAGAGACTTGCCGTTTATTATTCAACTCGTGTCCGTCTTCTCTCTCGGCATTACCATATAGCCATACATAGAGACATTATATAGTATTGCGGCGCGGAGAGAAAGTCACGGCGTAATTGCACGCCTCGATCGATCGACGTATAGTCGCACAAAGAAATTTACCGCGTGAACAGCAGGTGGACGGCTAATGCAATTACCTTACGCGGCATTTTGTACAACGTCGCTCTGCAAATATGGAATGATACATATGTGTGTGCTTTCATTATAGTCGCGAATCCTCAGATTAGATATCAGTAAGCTGTTGTTGTAATCCGGAGTGGTATATAGTAGTTCGGTCTTAGACTGAGAGCTTTAGTAAGGATTAGAGAAGAGATGAGAAAGGGGTTTTGCGTTGTGCAAGAATGTGCAACACTCATGACGTAAACTGCGAAAAAATCTGTACACCGAGCTTATCTTAATATTAATTTACACACAAACGGTACCGATCTATCTGAGTATAATATATAGATAAGTTCCTGATAATCCTTCGGATCGGTCAACCGCATCAGATACACCTGCCAAAAGCGACGATAAGTCATTCATCAGTCAGGTACATTCCACCTGTCCATGTATGCATTACACAAGCACTCACGATTAATTATCAACATTCTTTCAGACGATCAATCTGTTAAGCATCACGAGAGTGTCTCATCTCCCTCATACACACTGTTTACAATACGAAGATTGCTTCGCTCCACATCTGGCGCGCAGTACTTTACACTCCGAGGTTGCACGGAATAACAAGACCATTATACTCTTGCCTGTCTGGTGTAAGAAAATCGGCCAGTTTCGTCTTATTAGTTGGATACAACGGACTACATGTTGTCAATCTAGACGGAACTAGATAATTCGTCAAGGTGACAGTGCCATCATCGATATACCTATACGGAGAATGCACTATCAGTGGAAGTACCTAATTGTCTTTTGTTACACAATGGTATACGGAGAGTAATTTCGACCATTACGAGAGATGAGCGCGACAAAGTACGCATTCTCTCTTACCAATTATGTGTGTGCGTGTGTAAACGTACCAGACTCCAGAGTATATGTAGTTCAGAGGCAAAAAGTCTATGTAAATGGGATACTAATGACAGACGATTATGCCGCCGTGTTAGTGGTGTTTTTTCTGTACGAATATATTGTACTATATACTCGGCGAAAACGAGAACACACCTTCCCGTAGTTATTTTTATTAACGCCGACGCGAATGCTTCCTCGAAACGTTGCCGCAATGCTAAATCACGGGTACTTTATAAGTACGTGAATTGGTTCTGTATTGTTATGCAGAGTCGCTTTTTCTTCTTTTCGTCCTCTCGATTGTAATGTGTATATACAAGCGTCGACTTGGGCTGTATATCCCTGAAATAAAAAGAAACGTGATGTAAATATAAATTCATCGACCGATAATATGGAGTGTACTCTGTAATCTCCATATCGGATACTGCAATCTTTGACTCGATAGCCGAGCAAAGCTGCGAATCGAATGTCGTCTAGTGTAGTCAAGTACAGATACACATATTCAAGATCGAAAAAGCTTAGCAAAGTCGAAACCTGATCATTGCAAAGTGTCGTAACGACGATAATACGAGGAAAAAAAAAGAAGAAGTTGAATTTGGCTGACGCAATTTTCCACAGGTATAACTGCATCGAATCAAACAAACAAATGAGCGTCTAACAAAAAATGAGATATTATGCATCTAAATATATGTATCTGTAGCGAAACGACTTAAGTCCCATTTTTTTGCAACTAAATTTACATCATACTTTACCCATGCCTATAAACTCTTCTTTTTCAGGTAAAAATATCAAAATTTGAGTTTATGTTTAAAACTGGACCTCAATATGCAGATAAATAAGGAAGTACTATTGGCATACAAACTTGAGCTAATTTGGAGTGTACGATTTGCTATCAGAAGAACAAAAATAATAATTTTCTAATCTAGCGCATCAGTGCAAACTGAATATCTCGAAAACGCATAAAGTGGACTTGACTCATTTTGACACAGACAGATAGCATGAATTTTCAGTCCTCAAAAAAACTAGTCGACAGTTCCCCCCCAAAGCGACAAGTTTTTAGCCTAATGTTTCTTCATTCCCAGACACGGCTTTCCTCTTAACCCTCAGAGATTTATATCGGTCCCAGATAAAGCGCCTGCCTTCGCAGAAAAACCAGTTCCCGAGAAAACTCGTTGTAGCTTTTCTCTCAATGTACATTCTCTCCCTGCTACAATTAGCCCCCCAAGGGATCATCCTCAATCAGATAGAACGTAAGTACATCCGTTCGTCAAGTGATGCTTGACCCTAATAGCTCTAGAAAAGCACTATATACGCAGCAACTAGGCGCCAGACAGTCTAGAATAACTCACTTTCACCCGGTTTTTCCGCGAAGGAAATTTCGAGCTCGTCCTCGACTACCCCACCAGAGACTAGGATAATACAAAGTAAACACAGTCACAGAGAAAGATGTAAATCAGAGCGTAGAGTCTTGAGAGAGTATTATAGCGGAGTGTATAGTCAACAGGTGGGGGCGCGACGACGTTGGCGCCTGAGGAGTGGGGCCGGGACACCCGTGAAGTATCGCGCGCCGGCGGCTCCGCACGCCAGTTTCGATAGAGCTCTCACAAGCACGCGGAAGCCTACGAGCGGTATTAAGTATATAATAGCATATTAGCTATACAATATAAAACATATAAAAGTTGTCGCCGAGCTTTGAGACGAGATGCTGGAGAACGGCAATGGCAAGATGGACCGGAAGCTCGAGCATCCGGTCACAACTAAGCAACAGCCTGACAATTTCGAGACGGAGGTGCCACCGCCAAAATGTGAGTAGAAAATGAAAAAGCTTTATCTGTCATAAAGTATGCGCAAACATCGCGAGGGGGGATTTTCCATCATTCGGATTGATCGTGATGCTAATACCGATTTTACATGTGCGAGAGATCGGCGACAGAATAATATAATGAGCGACTTCAATTGATTTTTATTCGATTCGCCCGATGCGGTATTCCAGTGCACGATATATACATACACGTATAGTGGACTTTTTTTCGTTACCGATTTGTATGCGCAGCGCGTGCTTCGACCGATTGTCCTCGCCGATTTTCTCGCAGGTACATATATATAGAAACAAGCAGGTTTTCGAGCTCAAGGCACTTCCCCTTTTCGCGCATCTAGCCTTTTGTACGCATATAATAATATGTGTCTATGAGAAAAGCAATCGTCTTTAAGTGGCGCAAATGTCCGGAGATCATTGCACGTGTCCACGCATATACGGCACACGTGATTCTTAAATTCACGACGATTGCATACGTGTGTATATATACGCTTCAAGAACCGGTCTTTCTCTCTGGGTCTTTCTTCGAACTCTCGCGAATTATGCAAGGAAGGAAAGGCTCTCATTTGTCATCTCAGAAACTAATTGTCGCTGTCAGATCGGTATTTCAGTGGACATGTAGTGTGTTACAAAAGCGCGTGTGCTGTTTTTTTACGTCTGCCGATTTTTGGCGAGAGAGATGTGTGTGAGTTGTTTTAGGCACGTGGGCATCATATCGAGGTCGTCAATACACGCTTCTTTATGTACTATACGTGTGCTGTGTATGTGAATATCTAATGCCTGTCGCGAAAGGGATTTAGCTGGTGCTCGAAAACAGGTCGAAATGCGAACGTGTATCTTTGAGAAAAAAGGAGCGAGATATGCTACGCATATGTTACAATATATGCGATTGATAAACCCTCATTAATAAGTTCATTTTCGGATGCATATAAATACAACTGGCACTACTTGTATCTCCCGATATAGTGTTTTATCGTTAAGACTTTTCAGAACTAATTATCGTTAACGATCTTTTTCCTAATATAATATATCGCTATCTCACAATCGGCAATTGACGTCAATTAATTTTTATACTCAACACCTTTACATCAAGATCGATCAGGCGCGCATTTATAGGCATCGCTATATCAGATCTCTCGCTTCGATACAAGCAAAAAATCCAATCCGATAACGATCTTCAAATCCCTGGCTTTTCATCGCGTGCGCAGACATGTGCCGTCGTCGAGAAGAAATTTCCGCCGAATTATTATTTTCGTCTGTATCACGTGCACGAATCGAGACTACCGATATCTTATCGGGCTTCTCGTAGGCCTGTCCGCTGATACATACGTGTGATGTGTACATATAGCACCCCCCAAGTGTCTCGTGCATGGATTCCATCAGCTGTGAGATAGTTATTGAAGAAAGAAGCCGTGGTACGACGATGATGAATTTAGCCAATCGGTGATTGCTCTCGGATGAAGTCGATGATGGAGTTAATCAATTACTCGCTGTTATTGAGATACTCAGGTGGTCGAGTGCACGCTCTTGATTTTTGGAGAGGGAAGCTTGATATCGTTGCTCTTTTCATCCTGTTGATAAAAGATATACAAATTAGAGTTCACGTTACAAAGATCTTTCTACTTTACACACATAATAACTGTCAATGTCACGAAAATCGTCAGCAGTAATTAACGAGAATATCGATTTTTCTTCTAAGCAGCGAAATCATTAGTCATTCCAAGCCAAGAATTCGTATTAGTAATACTAACACCGGCGTCTTTTCCAGCAGAGCCTATAATGAATTATGTAGTAATAACATAGATTTCCCGCACTATCTGTCATGTTTTCAGTAAATAAGAGGCTGAATTATCGCTACTCACACACGTACAACCCAACTGAAAACAAATTATCGCTCTCAGTTCGTCAATCTCGGCACAATATCTTCGCATAAATTTACGAATGAATTATAACATCCGGATAGCTCCGCTAAACGTCGCGATCGCGGAATTTTACTACACCTGCACACGCGCGAAAGGAAGTGAAATCGCGATCTTTATATATATTGAACGATCATTGGCTCGCGCATTATGTAATTATAAGCACTCGTATACGTAGACAGAAAAAAAATTAACGTTGGCACGCGCTTGCTGATGGTATAACACTGTGTGTAATTGCGCTCATTTCCATTGTGGAGAGGAGATTGAAAAATTCGCTGTCGGTCTAGTTGACGCAAGACTGCATGACTGCATATGTTTTGTATATATAGATTTAATTCGACTATGAATTAGTCTTTAATAGTTTATTTTTTTTGCGGACGCTTGATCGCGGAATTTTTCCCTTTTTTTAAAAGGTTCCAAGAACAACATCAATCTTATAATCTCTGATAATCGCATTGAATTTGGCGCAACAAAAATGAATAATCAATGAATCTGGAAAGTTACAAAAATCGCGCAGTTCCGTAAATTACCTAACGAGCCAACTTTTACTTCACCGTTTTTTTTCAGCGGCTTCTTGCGCAAGTCTAATACGACAAGGATGAGCTATTTTATAAGGACGAAATATATCGTATACTGCAGACGACGCTTTGTTTGCCGAGAGACACATAAAAAATCCAGCGCTGCATACAAAGCGAGATTAAATTTATTGTGTCTCGGAATTCCACCGGCGCGTATGGAAAAAAAAGAGACTCGCGATATATGTCGATATTATACGAGCAAGAAATTTCCACCAAAAGCCATCTGTTTACACCTGCGCGTCTGTGGACATAATTGTTGCTATAAAAATTCGTTATCTCGACGAACTAATTCCGATGTGAAGTGTGCGGAAAAAACGAGGTGCTGTAATTGATTGCCGCCGCTCCTGCGTGGCACCGTGTAATTGAATTGTGTAGTTGGAGATTCCTTCGTTACATAAAACTATAATACACATGATGTATATAGATTCCAACAATTTGTCGAATTTCTGCGATGTTATACATTATGATATGTCGGGCGATGAAACTTTGGTCTAATTACAAAATTGCTAATAAACGAGACACTACTTGTCTATAATGTGTATTATAAGATGACGTCATCGAATTAAAATATAAAAAGCCTTAATAACTTCCGCGTAACTCGAAATAGCAGAGAAAGAATAAGAGACGACGATTAAAATCAAATTCATGTGTCAATTGCACCAATTAGCCCCGATGAAAAGATATGTACATGTATATAAAAAGACACACACACGGTACGAATCATGAGACAATAGCATGAGAAATAATTCAAAATTTTACAATACCACGATTTTTAGGAACTGTAACTCCTGTTTACAAGCTTATATAGCTTCGGCTTTATATGTATCCAGCGTGCGCAGGTGGAAAGTTCTTAAGCAAAGATATAACGCGCTTAAGAAACGCATATACTTAATTCCCGGATCGGAAATTTTAATCCGAGAAATTTCCTGAGATAAAAGCATTATTCTGCAGTTCCTTTCGCGCGGAAGCTCATCTTGTTTAATTTATCATTCATCGAGCGCTCGTTACTTGCTTGTTGGTTTAACCGTGACGGAGAATTCAACGAATTATAATTTATCACTCGTCGTTAACTCTCGTTTTTCTTTCATCCTCTATATCTACCCAAATATATATAATACTTTAGCTCTTTTGTAACGAGAATAACGAAGAAGAGAGAAAAAAAGTGGCACACGTGTGCCCCGAAACTTGCGCAAATTTATAATCTATGCAAAAGCTGTCCGACCCTTTTTTCCATGGTGGCGATACACGCACAGGAATCTAGGCTTCGCAATATATGTATATATATTCGAGGACACGGTGAAAGTGGTCCCGCGCGAAATATGGAATTCCACGGCGCACGCTTCTTGTCGCTCGATCTTGCTCGCAATCTCGACTCTCGCGGATACTTGCTTACAAGAAAAGCCGCGAACTTTCGGAGCAATATAATACGAAACGCTCGATTTGCTCTCTTTCACTCTCGGTACTGATGAGAGAAGATAATCGCAAGAAAGGAAGAGAGAGAGATCGGAAGTACCTTGATTTCGCGCTTCGTTAGCTCGAGCTTTTTACAGTCAAGTTCGTTTGCGTGATCTCTCTCTAGAAAAAGCGTTACTTATATGTATATTTACAATACCTATATTACATAGAAGGAATATATCGATGCCTTATGTAATTGATTAATTACAGAGATTATACAGATGATCGGGTGATTAGCCTAATCGATCGACGCCGGAAAAAAACCGCGTTATATACGGACGGAATTGAATTTGCATGTAACAGAAGTGTGCGACTTCATAATGTCTTTTTGGCAAGAAAACATCGATAAAATCGTTGAGCCATAAACGATATAAGAGTGTGAAATTCAATGAAAAACCGTATCGACCTTCGCAGCTTGTAATTATCGCGTTCCTGCGCGCTATACAGAGCGCGGTATTGTTAGCGATTCTGCAAATTTTGCGGCGGGTATTGTTTCATGTACTTGTACGGCGTTGCGATGATGCATAATGATCTATACAGTTTGGAATTAAAATAGAAATATCAAGAGACGACGGTTGTTATTAATGAGATTTTCTAATTTCAAAGAAGAATTTATGCATGCAGTATCGGATAACAGAGCGCTGGAAAAATAAGGTGATACGTTATTGCAATTGTCAGACTGATTGACGTCACGCGATAACGAGAATGAAATTATCCGTAATTTCGAAAAACTCCGAGCGATAAAAAAAAAAGTTCAACACTATACCAAGGTAAAAAATAGATCTTTAATTCGATATACAACGAACCTATCAGCTACCGCAATCTCCCAAATCAGACAACCGGAAAAACGTATATACCTATAAATAGATCCATCTTTCAACCTCGCGATTTCCCGATACTCAACAAGCCAAGGTCTTACAAAATTTTCGCACAAAAGATCCGATCTGATCTCGTTACGCAAGTGTATATGTACATACAGCGAATAGCGCAAACATCCCAATTATCGATGTGTATACAACATAGACAGTGACCGAGGCTCGTCCGGCCGGAAAAGTCCGGTACAGGCCCTTGAGAAAGATAGAAAGAGAGACGCACACGACCCTGAATCGGCACTGACTCGTGACGATTAGAGCTTTATATTTTCAGACCGACTCGGCCTTGACACGGTTCGTTTACCCCCGAGTGATATATACATACATATAGGTGTGCGGATATATAATTGCGCGGGAGTGTCCGAAATTTAGGTAGGTTTGATATTTCTCTCCCACTACGAAGCGATGATAGATTTCCGCTTTTTCTACGTCGGTACGAAAATAGCTTTGTACAAAAAAAAATATATCGCACGGAATTCAGGTTTACGCAACTGCGGAATCCTGTTCTCGATCGAGACGAGGTAACTGACCCGGGACCTTGAGGACTATGGCTCGTCGTACATCGCGATAATTGATTTCGTTGCGCTTAATTAATTGCCGCCGCCTATATGCTCTGACTTTTGATTCTTCGAGCTTCCCGCCTGTTTAAAGAGAATCGTATATTGTACGTCGGAAAATCTCTCGTGTCGGAGTTATTTATAATTCAAGTATATAGTCGGCGAAAAATTACTGTGTCAACTGTAGAGCAATCGCTCTCGTATAGCATCATATATACTACATTGTTTCGGACGGCGAGCAATTTAAAATACTTAATAAATATTGATGTTGATAAGCGCGCAGACGGAAAGCTAGAAATTGGCTCTGAGAGACAGAGAGTGAGATAAGTGAATGATTGCCTCACGAAGAGGGATGATATCTAAACTTAAAATTCGTGGCCGCTGTGACAAATATATTGCGCCGAGTGAATGAATGTCACCCGAAATAATTATGACGTGCGAAAAAGTAAGGCTGGCGTTATATTTTTAACTTTTTGCAATTCATTGTTTGGCCTTATCAATTGTTGGGTTTTTTTTTTCTTTGCGCGCTTATATTGTGCATATATAATATCCACTCGAGTGCTGTGCATGTTTCTTTTATGAATGACTCGACACTGCGATAAAGGTATTATTTTTAAAAATCAGCATACAATAATATTTCAAAAACATTCTATAAATTTCAACGAGAGTAAATAGCCCAAAAGAGCAATCTCAGCGAAAACCGCAATAACGATAAACTCGAGGCACATACGGAATCCAAGTTCCGCACTCGCATGCGCGCTAAGCAGCTGAATGGCCAGAACAAGGCGGCGCGATAAAGCCTATATAAGTGTCACACATATACTCGTCCAATAAGACGTATATATACACATGTTCATACATTGCAAGCAGAGCCTTTTTACGCTGATTGGCATTCCTCGAGCAACGCGACCTTCTATATATACGCAGCTCTGGCGAATATTCGCGAGGAGGTGTTGTTATACATATAACTACATACATGACGCACGTGATGCGCGTATCGCAAGCGAAAGTCGATTCATTATACTTCTGAATCTGATGTGTATTGCCTATATATGTATACGTATCGACTGTATAAAATATAGAGAAGAAGCTCTGCCGTCGCGGTCGTGGCTAGCATGTCGCCCGGTCAATCAGCAAATCGTCTACATCCTACTTTCGCAGATTAAATTCAATTACCCCATCATCGTTCGCTCCTTCTACGTATACTTCTTCTTCTTCTTCTATACTGCCTACTTCGTAGTATAGTCGACCTTCGCCTGCACCTGGAACACATGCACATATAGACATATATAGCATAAATTTATATAGCATCACCTGTTGCTGCCGATCGCGTGCATATGCGCGCGCGACCTGATGAAGGTATCAAACGCGGTGTGTATTATTATTAGAGCCGGAAAAACGTGCCAGGAAGCCTTGCTCAATGTCGCATCTCTCTTTCTTACTCACTCTAAATAGCGTAATGCCGATTTATATCTCGTGTGTAAGTATTAGGTATGTATATCTACTCGCTTACTTCCATGTTGTGTGTTTGACAAGAAAAAATACACCTGCGCAAACGGATGTTGTGCAACGTTTTCGGAAATGATAGATATGCTGCAGTACGATGCGGCGGCGTCTCGACGATGAATAATTTAAAGCGATGACCGTTTAATGATCTCATTTATCGCCTGTGAATTAATTATAGATTAGTATTGTTTTAGACTATGTGATTGGTATAATACGCTTGCTTTGCGCTTTATTTACCAGTTTCAACTGGATCTACATGACCAGCTTCCTGTCGTGAATTTAGAATTTCGACATTTTTTATAATCCTCTATGACACTTATTATGCAAGTAGTATTTTAAGATTAAAAGTGAACTCTTGATAACGTTGCACGAATCTCAGGATCAGCCCTTATCATCGCCACCTATAAGAAAAAAAAACATTCAATGAGTTGCAAAAAAAAAGACACGTTCCATTCTTTACCAAAGCCTATCTAATCTAATCCTTCTCTCTCGCGTGAGGACGGTGAGGATAAGATGACGCAACGAAAAATTGTGCAAAATTCCCGAAAAATCGTTATAAAATCCGTGAGGTAAGCTGCACACACTCGTCTCGCTAATCTCTCGTGTATGCGTCATCCTTACGCGATCGCGAACAATAATAATCACGCCTCGTTCGAGCTCACATATACATATACAGCGCAATCATCATGAGACGAAATAACTCCACACACACACACGAGACTTGTGCATTGTTATGAAAGAGAGCGCGATAAACCGCACCCTCTATTCGCGTAATCCGCAATTGTATCACCTCTATACACCGCACCACACACGATTCTCTGTGATGAGTCAAAAGTCGCACTCTCTCCTCTTCCTTCCCCCTATAAAGCCGCCAGTGAAAATATTTTGGTGCTCCGCCTAATTCCGTCGCTGACTGCAGTCTCGCCGCTTCACAATACACGCTCACCTCGCGTGTGTAGTGCAACAATATATTGCCGCATTTTCCTGCTATATAATAATAAGTATACGTCTCGCACACAGAGAAGAAGCACGTGCGGAGAAAGAGGGAGAGGAGAAGAGAGGAAAATAAGCGCACGTCCGGCAGGCGGCGCCAGCAATAGTCGTTGTCGGGAGCACGTGCTCTTCGCTCTTCTACTGTCCGGCACAATCCCCTGCATCATCAGCACACAAGTGCGCGCGCGCTCCCCTCGCAGTTTCTCTCTCTCTCTCTCTCTCTCTCTCTCTCTCACTTACTCATATATAAACTATACCTATATACATATAAGACTCTCAGCATGTCGCGAACGGTCCGGGCAACCAGTTCTTCTTCCTCTTTCTCTCTCTCTGCGCGTGAGTAGATATAGGTATACTTAGCATATAGCGAGAGGGAGAGAAAAATTTCGCATCGCGACGAAGCTTAGTGTGCAGCAGTCGGTCGGCCGAGCATCAGACTGTGTGTGTACAGTATATATATAATATATATATAACACACACACATATATACACTGAGACAGCGGCGGCGCGCGCTTTCAGCACCAGAGAGCTTTGGCTGGCGCGCGCGCGCAGTGGTGCACCGCAGTTCGCCTCGACAAGTTGGACTGGACTGTGTGCAGTAATATTAGTCGTTCTTTCGCGCTATCTCCGTCGTCGTCGGGGCCGTCGTCGCGCGCAGCATGAGCAGCAGGAACGGAAACGGGCACGTGCTCGTCTGGGAGCAGCCGGGCTTAGACGAGGCCGACAAGGCTCGAGCCCAACCGGAGCTTCCTCCTCAGCAGAGCAAAGGTAAAAACCGACAGACACTTACTTACTTAGCGCGATTTTCTTCTTCGTCGCTACTGCACTGTTGTATCATATACATATACGCACGAGGAGCAGTCGCGCGACAGCCATTACGCGCGCCAACGTACTCTCTCGTCGCGGCGCTCTAGCACGTGCCTATTTTTAAAGTCCCCGACCTTTCGCCTTTTACGAGGAGACTCATCTCGGCGAGCGGAGCAACTCCATCTCTCTCTCTCTCTCTCTCTCTCTTGTTCCATCAATCACCTGCGATCTACCTGTCGTCGCTCGTTTTTTTCTCTGTATACTTGTATAACTCGCTCGCCTTGCGCGGCGTCAAGTTCAAGTATATATGGAGAGGGAGACACTCGTTGTTGTACAACCTATATCTAATCTCGCGTGAGGATGAATTGTATCCTTGCGACGCATGTAATTACCTGTGGAAACTTGCTCCATATAGGTACCTGATATAATGAGCTGCAAGGGATGAAAGATAAGTAACTGTAGTACTTGCCTATAGAAAGTAGAGGGAGGCAGTCAGCCGCTGGCCACGTGCTCGCCGGCTGCTGCTGTAGCTGTACACGATGCAGCGCCGCCGGAGCTGCGGCAATTGTTGCATCGGCATCGAACTTTGACCCTATCATTGTACCGGCTGCTCTTCTGTTTACCTATAGATATAGGTGTCTGCTGCGATGGGTGTATATATATACACGATTCGGATTTCGTTAATGCGAAATGGTATGAAAATGATATCGGAGCCTGCAGTCGTGACGTTGTTTCTTTTTCCGACGCTGGAGGCTCGCCAAGACTCGGCAACCTTGGCGTGTAACCTATCCCTCTCGCGCGCGCGCTCGCCTATCCGGCCACCCGGTGTATCATCATTATTACGTAAAAATAAAAATATGGACACTCGAGAGTATTCGTCAAATGAACAATTTTGTTTTACTCCATGTTACAGCTATGATAGGCACGAGGCATGTCGTCACGTTCATGCTCTTTCTGGGCATGGCCAATGCCTACGTAATGCGAACCAACATGTCGGTGGCGATCGTCGCTATGGTCAATCATTCAGCCATCATCAATCAACACGACAACGAGCCTGTCACCAGCGAGTGCTCCGAAAACCCTTACACTAATTCCAGCGAGTCCAGCAGCAGTGCGGATGGTGAATTTGCTTGGGATGCCACCCTGCAGGGCTACCTGCTCAGCTCGTTTTTCTACGGCTACGTGCTGACGCAGATACCCTTTGGAATACTGGCCAAAAGGTATGGCTCCAAGTACTTCCTGGGAGTAGGTATGCTGATTAACTCGGTCTTTGGACTGCTGGTGCCAATTTCTGCGCAATGGGGATACTACTGGCTCATGCTGGTGAGATTCATCCAAGGGCTTGGAGAGGTAAGTACCAGGATCTGGTTCCAATTGACTTTCTACTCTCTCTCTTTCTCTTTCTTTCTCTTGTTCTTTGTTTTTGATTTTGAACTGGCACTCTCTCTCTTGCTGCGAATGCCCCTCTGCTAGCAAGAGAGCGAGTGCTGAATTAGCTTAATTGTTTAGAAGTAACTGTAAATTGTCCGGTCATAAAGCGAACTCGATTATGCGAGGATGAACGCTTTTTTGATTGTTCGGCTGTATTTCCCCCCCCTAGGAATGGATTATCCCTATTGCAGGGTCCCATCGTGCCTTGTACGCACGCTATGCTGGCCAAGTGGGTACCACCTAACGAGAGGAGTAGGATGGGAGCCTTTGTCTACGCCGGTGAGTGCTGCTTCTAGTGTCAATCCTCTGGGTGTATCTCAAATCCTGGATCGCAGGCTAGTTTAGTTGACGAGCGCTGGGGTAAAGTCACAGTCCTATTATAAGAGTTAAACATGTTATATCTATGACTATCATGACGATGTTGGATGTGGAGAAGTCTGTCGAGATGACTTGGTACACACTGTCGCACACACAAGTTTGTATAAATTGACCGAGAATTCTGCACAATCATGCACACACAGGAATTGACTCGCCAGGAGTCAATCAAGCATTTCCCACTATTGCATCGCTGATTGTTTAAGTGCAAAGCAATAACTCATGCAAATAGTTTGAGCATTACTCATGCTCTGACATACACTTTTTTAGACTTTTCATTCTTGCAGAATTCGTACATAGTCGCTAATCCGTCACGAGATCATGAGTAGGCACTTCAGTAGTCTCCTCCATCGACCACCTGAGATACATCCCGCCAACGTCTGCTTCAATGTACTCAGTGTACTAATGAGAATTTCTATTTCACAGGAGCCCAATTCGGAACGGTAATATCGATGCCGCTGAGCGGCTTACTGTCTGACCACGGCTTTGCCGGAGGCTGGCCCTCGATCTTCTACGTATTCGGCACAGTCGGCACCGTCTGGTGCGTAGCCTTCCTGCTGATGGTTCACGAGGATCCCGAGAGTCATCCACGCATCAGCGACGACGAGAAGAAGTACATCCTCAGCTCTCTCTGGGGCAGTGCCGGCGCATCGGTAACTTTTTCTCTTCTTCCTGGAGACTGAATTTTGCAAAACTAGAAAGTCGGAGCTACGCGTTACGTAACGCGCGTAGCCTTTCGAGTCTACAAACGCACACGCGACGAGGAAGAAATTTCGTGCGTGCGGCCTGATGATGATTGTGGCTCCAGCGTCTGCAATTTGCGACCAATTGTCAGCGACGATTAGCGACGAATGCCACTGTTGTTTCAATGACATCGAGTCGCAATTTGCGGCCGCTGGACACCGCACTTCCGGGACCAGATTACATAGTTTCGTGAAAATCAAGCGCAATTGTCTGCGCTGCGTGACTAATAGAGTGGATGTGTTCTATGATCCACAGTCGCCACCGGTGCCCTGGAAGTCGATATTCACGTCGATGCCCTTCTGGGCCATCCTCATCGCCCATATGGGTCAAAACTACGGATACGAAACCCTCATGACAGAGCTGCCCACCTTCATGAAGCAGATTCTCCACTTCAACATCAAGTCGGTGAGTCGAATCCGCCGATAGAGCGATAAGCAGTATCAATAAGCATCAGAGCGACGCTTTTAGTTACATCAGCACGCAAGAGCGACCACAATTAGAGTTCATGAAACACGCTCTGACTCCTTAATAATTGATATTTATGGCGATACGAACCGCGCATTCGGCCTGTCGCCGAGCCTGTAAATCAGTTTCTTGGCATCAGAAGATATTATTTTAAAAAATCTGCGCACTTATAGACTGAAAACCGTTTTATTAACTTTGTTCGACCGACCGCCCATTTTGTTCCTTATTTTATTTACTTTTTCGGCGTTGCATCACTTCTTACAATTTGACATTCACGCACGTTTTTTTTCTTTTCACGGAGAGATAGCGCGGAGTTCTACGTCGTTAATTAGCGTTACGCAATGGACGAATCGTGATGCGCATCCGGTCCGCGATACATCTCGGACGCGTTAATACTCCAGCATATTTTCGAGAGGAATTTAGCTGCTTTTCGGGCTTCATTTATGAGGATTTAAGTGGTTGTGATAAAATGCAGCGTCACGATTCTATACTGTTCTTGCGTCGAGGTATTAAAAATAGGCTGTTTTGCAAGGTGTTATGAGTATTTTTATTTGATCTTTCGAGAGTCATTGTTTTTCTGCTGGATATTGATTTCTTTGTTCAACGCAAGCGAAACGATGTAGGAGCGTTGTTCGATACTGTTCTGACATTAATTTGCCTAGTACTACACCCAGTCAATCGATCACTCCTGCAACTGTTCAAATAGCCGATGAGTAATTGAAGCCATTTCAATAATGATGGGAAACGACCTATTGATGCTGTTTATGTAACACACGAAAGTTGCGAGTATCCATTGAATTGGTTTAAAAACTTTTGAACTGTTAGAAATTGAAATTTGTCGTTGAACAGTGACGCTTCTTAATTACGCGGCGACAGTTTCACAACCGCGTACCTATAATTAGTACCGCACGATTCATTGCAGCTCAAAATACATCTATAAAAGAAATTCAAACATGAATTATTAATTTTCTTTCTTTTTCCCAGAACGGTCTGGTCTCGGCACTGCCCTACCTTGCCATGTGGCTGTTCTCAATGGTGATCTCGCACGTGGCCGACTGGATGATTTCGAGCGGCCGATTCAACCACACAATCACTCGTAAGATCATCAACGGCATCGGACAGTTCGGCCCAGCAGTGGCCCTCGTTGCCGCCTCGTACACTGGATGCAGTCCTTGGCTCACTGTCTCCCTGTTGACAATTGGAGTTGGACTTAATGGTGGTATTTACTCAGGATTCAAGGTCAATCATCTGGATATCTCGCCGAGGTTCGCCGGTGTGCTTATGTCGTTCACCAACTGCTTGGCGAACCTGGCTGGTTTATTGGCGCCAATCACTGCTGGATACATTATTGTTGGAACGGTGAGCAAAGAATTATAAAAGAATTTATAAATTCAATGCCGATTTAAATTTATAGATGTTGAGGCTTAAAAATCGAGCTATTTCTTGCCGTGATTCCGGAAAGTCGTTTCTCCAACTTCTTTATTAGACTGTTAACCTTCTGAGGCGCAGGTGAAAATACGATGATTCTCAAGTCCGTAAAAAGCATTCGTACTGAAGTTGCTTTTAAGCCAAAGTCACCGCAAACCGTTCACAAGTCGTAAATTAAAATTAGCCTATTACCGGTATAGCTTCAATATGTATTTTGATACTTTTGAGAAAATGCAATATGTACCTATATAATAACTTTTCAATGATTTACGGAAGCTCGAGCCTGTTGCGCAAAACAGGTGAGAACCAGTTTTTTGTTCTAATTAATTATAACATAAAAATGTATCAAGGTCAGCCATTGCAAAATACTTTTTTCCTAGCTTTTTGTGAAACTTCCACTTCTGACTTCCTTTTTTGCTTTATTTTTTTGTATACGCCTAGCCATTCGTCATATGGCACTTTGAGATTAAATTGTTGCTCTAATACTATTACGCGCGCGTTTTGAAAACCGCCAAAATCAAAATTAACCGAGCGCAGTTAAATCTCGGGAGTTTCGAAGCGTATCCGATGCTTCTATTATTAAAATGTAACAAGCGTCAAAATACACGTATACTCCCTTCCGGCCGTCACACACGAGCGCAAACTCCTCTAACTTTTCATTCATCTAAAAACAAAACTATTATTGTTGCAGCCGACCCAAGCCAAGTGGAGGATAGTCTTTGTGCTGTCGGCGGCGATCTACGTGCTGTGCGCGACATTCTACATAATCTTCGGCTCGGGCCAACGGCAGTCCTGGGACAATCCCGACCGAGACTCCGAGCTCAAGGAGAAGAGTGACAACAAGAAGAAGCAGCAACAGCTGAACCAACAGCATCAACTCCAGAGCGTCAAGACGATAAGCGAGACTCGTCACTGACACAACTAAACGTTTTCAAATGGATCGTCATTATACATATATTATATAAATAACGCAACGGGTAAGCCGCCTGCAAATAGACGGAAAGAGTTGAGACGCGCATATGAAAGAGATAGCGTTGGACTACTCGAGATTAGAAGAGTCACATCTCAAAATAGTCAGGCTCGCCGACTTGTTATAAAACTTCGCCACTCCTGCGTTCGCTCTCGCGACTGTATATAAACACCTTTTTCGCCTTATACACACCTGGTGTGTATTTGCACTCGTGCATTCATTCCCTTCGGCATCGCGAGCTGCCAAGTTTAAAAGCGCGCCGGCGTGACTCTTGTGTAATTTTGCGAGCACGCGACGTTTTTCGGCGAAGCTTTGTTTAGCGTGTTTCTCTAGTTCTGTTTTTTTGTATAATGTAATATATATTTTTAGCGGCGGCGCGAACCGAGTCTTTTTTTTTAACAGAGATGAATTGTGCAATGCAGTTTTTGAGGAGAGAAAGAGAGTGTGCGTGTGCGTGCGTGAGTCGTCAATCCGCGTATAGTGCGTCTATACATCTTGTTCTCGCGTGAAAAGTCTTTACATATCATTACTGATACCGAGAAAATTGAATGCACAAGTTCCTAGAGCTTTATTTTGCAACGGAATTCGTTAGGAATATTATTTAAAAGCCATGTCAGCGCAAAACATATGTGTTAGAAGCAAAATCGCTGCCACTTGTTTTTTTATTTATGTGCCTTCTCCAAGTGCGACTTTGGGAAACAAATTATGTATGAATATTCGGCTTACTCAATAACGATATATAGTTAAGTAACTGTATCTAAAAGTGCAAAAAGTTACAGTTCATAACTATGTAGTAATCGTTAAAAATTACAAAACATGCGCGGTCACGTATAATTTATTTTTCCGGGGCTCACACAAGTCTGTGCTGCAACTTAGAAACAAAAAATTTACGAAACAAGATGTGTATCGATACGCGCCAGCAAAACAAACAAAAAGTTCAGTGCGAATGATGGAAGTATATCTGCATGTTTCACTATGCACCGAATCTAGAAAACGAGCGACGACTAGGCAACAGTATTAGGTAGAGCGCGCTACACGTTCGCCAATCAAGGAAATATTTAAATACAAAAAAAAACCTTAAGTTTTTTTTTCATCAGTAACTGCCGCTTCGTAATCGGCGAGCGTCGCACATATTGCTTCGTTCACGACGCCGATATACGTAGATGGTTTTGTATACACGTTTTGTAGATATTTTACCCTTAAGATCCTATTAAGTTATAGATCGTAGTTCAATAATTTACTATAGTAGCTATTTATACTTTTACGTGCAAATGCGAAAACAAAAAAAATACCTTATCGGATTGCTCTCACCCCTTTGCTTTCTGTTGTATATCGTGTGCAATCGTGTACACACACAAATGCGCGCATGTGTTATGATATTGATGATTGTTTTCATGATTATTAGCGTGCGTACAAAGAGATGCATTTTTATAACGGCAACTGTTACAATGCGAATTTTTTGATAAAACGCACATTTGTATAAATCTCTACTGGTTCAATGGATTTTTTATAAAAAAAAAATTGTTCGAGTCTTTCCGAATTTCTTATTCCTCATTGTTTCTTACTCGATTTTTACTATGTAAAGAGTCGAAAAATTGACAGATTTCAATGCGATCAATGTGTCTTTAATAAATTTCGGAATTATAATACTACGCTTTATTGGTTTGTTCATTCTTGCCAATCGAGTTCGGCACTCAAATCATGTTTGCAGTTTTAGTTTGCGTGTTCTGTTTATTGTTTGCTCAAGAGGCTCTAGCATTTTCAAAGTTATTTACACGAATTCATATGAATACAAACCTTTGAGTGGTCGAACTTTGATTCAGGAATGATTCGTATGTTTTTATGTGATGGAAAACATCAAATAAACAAAATATGAACAAAATAATCTGATTGACTAAAAGTTCAATACGTCTTAAGATTTGTGGAAGGTAGAAATGTTTCTACAATTTTGGTCGTTACAAGTGCCTTAATTCAGCGATCGACCTTTTTTTCTTTTGTGTAGTAAAATAGAAGATGTAAATTTTTGAAAAATTAAAAAATTAAAATTTAGTTTACAGTTCTTTTTTACAAAATGATAATGCAGTTTGTCAATCTTGTCGAGGTCTGTGATTCCTGGATTGCTCATAGCAATTGCGTACATAAACATTTGTAATCTATATTCAATCAGATTAGATATCCTGCTAGAAATATTTTTAACAGCTATAAAGCTAACGCAATTAGTATGCAAAAATCATGTAATTGAACATTATCAAAAAGATTTTCTGAGACAGTTATTACTCACTTTTTTTTATTCAGGGCGCCTTAATATGTACGAAAATCCGGAAACTCAGTTTATTTCGAATAGTTAATAAACTAGTCCATTTTTTTGAAGCACTGATTAGAACAGTGAAAAAACAGTTTATTTTTTGACGATTAATTGTTCTCGTAAAAATCAAATTCCGCCATGCGAAAAATGAAGTAGTGCACTTGGATGCGCTGCTTACTTGTGCAATTCGTTCGTATTTTTGTACATTCATACTATGAATATTAAACTAGCAGTGTACATAATCTATTTGGCAGTTTGTAACAGCTCTATATATTTTGTTGTAAAATTTTCATTATATATTTTTATTGTTGAAATTACAAAAGATGTGATAATATAAAATAGTGCAGTTGAATAAAAATATTCTTCACTTTAGACAACAAGCTCTGCTTCTAAATTTCCTTTTATAATATTTGTTGTTTATTTCCTATCCTTAAGAAAAACAATTTTGTTTTCTGATATAATCATATTCTGGTATTTGATGAAGTAAATTCCCATTACATTCGAACACTTTTAGATTTACATCTTGGTCGTTCAAAATCCGCGGTTAGCGGCATAACGCTATACAAGAATGTCTCAAAAAGTAACAATTATTTTTGGTCGTGTTTTATTCTTTAACGCCTGACTAAAACGCAAATTGAAGGCGTCATTTAAATAACGCACGTACGCGCTAAAGATATATGCATGATCTTTTAATAATCCAACCGATATAAAATCTACTCTTATATGCATATATATTACACAAATTAACTCCGCAATATTCACGCGTGAGCTGTAACACAATTAAAATCTCATTTAAATATTTCTCTGCTCCGAAAACTTTGTTGGCAGCCCTGACTGTATACGTCAAACTCAAACGGTCGAACAGCAGTGAGCAGTGAGTTACTTACATTGGGCTCGATCATTATTAATTTTTCCCACTTGTTTTGTATACGTCTGTCGGTCAGTACACGGTACAGTGAAAATCGTTGGCAACCCTGACATCTCTATCTCTCTCGCACCCATTGTCGCGTATCCATTGTACAATTTGACAATTTGTGGTAAAGTGGGTGTTACCTTTTAGACAGTATCGAACGATAGTTTATGATTCTCTGAGCGAATATTAAGAGTCATCGCGATTTCGAGAAAATTAGATTTAATACGGGAGCAGTAGGTAAGTTTTGGCAGGCTATGAGTACTTCAGTTGAATTATATTCGCTCTAAACGGTCATAACCTGTACGTTTAATTTGTTTGCTCGGAAGTTTGCCTTATCGAGATATAATTGTTATTTATCAGCTACAATTGAGTACTTTAACGATTAACTACTGTTTGTTTATGTTTGCAAGTATTGAGTAAGCATGGACGCTTTTGGAGATAATTTTGTTAACAACGAACTGGAGGTTGATCCAGCTGCAGAATTCCTGGCTCGGGAGCAGGATCAGTTGGCTGGTCTTGAAGTTGAAATTCCTCCAGTTGCTGCTGCTGTACCGACTCTAGAAGGTTTGCTTTATGATCATATTGACATTGATGCTACGGTGGTATATTCTAAAACATCTCTAATTTATTTTATAGACGAGCCTACTACTGTAAAGGCCAGTAGCGAGGAAGATGGTGGAAGCTTTGAGATGATCAACACAATTGACCAAAAGCCAGAAATAGTTGCTGGTATATGATACTAAAATTTATTATGTCAGTGCATGATGTATCTGTTATGTTCTGTATAACTAAGCTGTTATTGATTTTTTTTATAGAAGAAAATCCTACTCCTTCCCCTGCGCCAGTCAAAGAGGAGCCAGAAAAGATAAGGAAATGGAGAGAGGAACAAAAGGCTAGGCTAGAGGAAAAGGGTAAGTAACGACTAAAACAATAATAGGTCTCATGATTTCATCACCACTTTTCAATGTCTTAATCTTTTTGCAACAGATGCAGAAGAAGAGAAGAAAAAAGAGGAATGGAAAGAGGCTGCAAAGAAAGAATTGGAAGAGTGGTATAAGCATCATGCTGAGGCTATCAGTAAAACAAAAGCAACAAACAGGTAATTTTTGGGGTATACTTTAAGAATAAATATTTAACTTACGTGTCTTTCTATTGCGCGCAAAAAAGACAAATTTAAGTTTGATTTGTCAATTGTATTGAACTCTGAAATCTATCATTTTGATTTTGCTTCTTAGGGAATCAGCCAAGTAAGTCGACAAACCATATACTTGAATACAATGCATGAGTGCTAAATATTGCAACAAATTAGCTAAATATTTGCCTTCAATATTTGAAGTTTATTTTTGTTATACTTTACGTAGTTTCTTTACATTTGCAGATAATACTTTTTTTTATTGATTTCCTTAAAGTAAAGCAGTTGTTTTTATTTTGTATTATTATGATTCTTATACTTGACGTTAAATGTTATAATAATGCTTGCAATATGATTTCAAGTAATTCTATTAGTTTATAAGAAAATGTATCTCAAAATGGAATTAGAAATCAGTTCTACATCCTACACCTTAGGTAAAACAGAATGACAAGTGCAACATAGTGCATAAATTGATATAGCACGATTAAAATGTAGCATGTAACGATTTACAACAAATGCAAAATTCATAAACCTAATTTTTCATATAAAGCTTAAACCTACAAGTCATCACCAGCACATTCATGCACACAAACATAAATTATCAATTTTCACTACTTTATACAAGTTATTCTATATTACCAAAGATGTAGAATTTATGTAGATTTCATAGATCGGCGCATGACTATACGCGTTACACTTTCAAAACCTAGTCAAAAACTCAATATTTTCCTTATGTCAAAGTACTTCTTCTCAATTTTTTGATAATTTGTTGTTAGTTGATTATCGTTACAGTATACTTTGTGTGACAAAAAAAAGAAAACTACAATTAGATTTTATCAAACTTCAGTATTTTTGTAGACTTAACTGTATACACAAAATCGTGAAGAAGTGCATGAGTTGTGATTCTGCAACAAATCAAACTGCTCAAGTAGTAATTTAGTAAAAAAAAGAGCTTGATTATTCAAGGGATTTCCAGTGTCGAGTATGACATATCATCGTAAAAACTTATTAGATTTAAAAGCTCTCTAATTTGTAAATCCCTTGAGTGCTATAGACTTGAATGCATACACAGTCGAACGCATGGAATCTGCATCTTGAATATCATGAAAATAACTTTCATCACTAGGAACGCCGAGAAACAGTTTGTTGCGGAAGCTGATGAGATCGAACCGGGAACCGAGTGGGAACGAATCGCCAAACTCTGTGATTTCAATCCCAAATCGTCGAGAACCTCCAAGGACGTTTCCAGGATGCGTTCCATCATTCTGCAGCTCAAGCAAAATCCACCTCCACCAGTCAAGGCTTGATTCGTCCAAACTAAGCCTAGCAGTATAAGCGATTTAGACACGGTCATGTGTAAATTAAATTGCATTCAGTCGGCGAATCATAATCTTGCTCTACAGATCATCAAGATATCTACATTATATATATATATACAAATATTGACTTTTTAGGGGTGTGTATTGATGAAAGAGATTATATAAGTAAGATAATAAGTTTAATAAAGGTAAACTGTTAATCGATAAATACGTTTATTTTTTTTCTTTTATCGATATAGAAGAATTGACAAACTTCAATTTTGTTTGCATGTATAATAAAATAAACTGTAAATCCGCAAAATTGTCGACTGGAAACTGGATGAAATATTCACATAATAAATCACACAGCTACAATGTTTGGTTTTAATTATTGCGTTTATTATTTGATATTAAAATAGACATAAGAATTGTATGTTTATAATGACGGGTATAATATATAATTAAAAAAAAATTGGAAATGGAAGAGTGAGTTCTTATCACTAAGATACATCTTTACGTTTTTCAATTTCGCAAACAAATAGAAACTTAATGGCAATTTTTGTACATTTACTGACCAGTGTAAAGACATGACATTTTCTAAATACCCTGTACCTTGCTAGTATAATGAAAATCATACATTCTAAGTCTTAAAATACTACATTTCAGGTATTTATAGATGCAGTATATCAATGCAGTCAAAGTTTTTCTTTAAAAATGATTCTTAGAAAAAGACGATATACTAAGTCGATAAATACCTACTTAAAACTACTAAAAAAACGCAGTCTCATTTAATTAAGAATGTTGTCTTTCTCTTTTAAACCGTTTTTTTTTAAAGTTCCGCGTTAATTAAGGCACTTTGAGTATTTAGAAAAAGAAAGATAATTTTTATCGCTAATTATAAACTTTGAAAAATTGTAGATTGATTTGCATACACAAATTGACTCTAAAAAATAGATACACCTAATGGATAGTGCGAACGAACGCATCCTTTAGATTATATATTAAATATCTTAAGCACTTGACGCAAATAAATAAAATTCATATTAAAGTACGTCATTGTGACTTACACAATAGATCGTAATCGCTAAATTGACAAGTCCATATCGTCAGCGAGCAAAATGAATATAATTGTCATTTGGTGTCCCGCTTTTGCTTGTCAAATAAAAATTTCTATTGGAAATATAGCTTTGCATTGATTAGCGACACTCAGACCCAGCTGTGTGCTAGTATAGCATCATTTCATTGAACTAGAGATTAAAAAAGTACGAAAAGTCGTTGCTTTTTACTTTTTTTGATTAAATCATGACTACCTACTGCGTAAAAATGCGTATAAAAATAAAAATTTACTTTCAACTGCAGCTTTCTTAACTCAACTATGTAACGAATCTGTAGATTCTAATTTCTACTCGTTTACCAAAGAACAACAAATACTGCATACGCGTTTTTACTTCATGACAAAAAAAATATTTAATTTTTTTTTTACTAAAGTTAGTCATGGCATTAGATATTTGTCTGCTCTGCTACATAATATTCTGTTTAGATAAATGTCCGTCATGGACTCTTGTACAGAGATTTACTCAGTTAAATTGAAACCGTTTACTTTCAAGAATCTACTGCCATGGCATTATTTACTTCTTTTGACGTGTATAATCGACGCGAATCAATGGTTTGTTTATTATCTAATTCTGGAGAACTGCTGTGATATTCCAGTTCCGTTTTGTTATCTTCGGTTAATGAATCTGAAGATTCACTCAAATTTCGGTAATTGTGATTCCTTTCTGGAAATGAAAAAAAGATAATGAAATTTTAATTTTATTTTTTAAGCGTATAAATTACAATTTAAAACAAAACTCACCATTTCGTTGAACCATCCAATCTGATCTGCGTGAATCAATGGGCTCTTCTTGAACTTCTAGTCTAGAATGATGCTCGACAGGTTTCGTCGCTTCGTTATCCACGTCAAATATTTCCGCGATGCTTACTTTATCATCTTCGTTATCCATGTAATAATATGACATCAGTGCTTCTTGATCAGCTGTAGCCTAAGATAAAAATGAAAAAATTAGAAATCAAAATCTAAAAAGAATTGTTGTAAGAAAGTATTATCAGCTCAGTTTGTCAATTGATACATACTTGCAGTATATTTTCGAAAGTGTCGTCGGTTGTTGTTGCCTCTAGGTCTGACATGTTTATAACACAATTGGTCGATTGTTTACAATCTTGCCACGATTTGCTAAAAGTGATAAGAGAAATGCATTACAGTAACCGTTTGTAAACAACAAAAAAGCACTTTGATATACTTAGAAGATTAATAAAAAGTACTCACGCGTCATTATACTCCAAAGTTAAGTTTAAGTTGGCTTTGTGCTGTTTATACATAGAGTCATCCATTGATCCAACATCGTAGATATCTGCATTAAAGTTAGATTCGAGTAAAGAAAAATTGCCTTTATCAGATGCAGTGTAAATATATGTCATGTATACGTACTTGATCCACACTCCATGATGTTGACATGACATTTGATTGTCTGTGGAATAGGTTGATAACAGACGTTAATTTTCGGGAAAACAAGACTCAGCTGTTCCAAGAAATATCTGCTCATTTCTATTAGACCTTTTTGGAGTTTTGGTGCATTTATAATGAATCTATACAAAAAAAGAACATGTTTATCAATAAATAAAAGGCGTTAGTTTGATTCATTAGTAAAGTCCGTAACAGCAATAAAATAGCAGTTTCTAGATGTGCACAAAGTTACATTATACCGATTCAGTCTCGCTTTGTTCATAAATAACTGAAATATAAAACCATCCGCCAAGATACTAAATTTATATGTTAAGGCATTATTCTCCGCTTTAATTGACGTAAGCAAACAAGCAATGCATTTCTATTAAATCAAACTCCGGCTTATTATCGGTACTGCCAACGCTATCAGCAATTATTAAAAAAGAACGATTTGCAAACATGGCTTGACCTATGACGCATCTCTGGCATACAGGGGATTCTGATTTCTGCCAAAAAGTAAAATAAAAGCACTTTGATATTCAGAATCGCATTTCCTCCTAGGATAAACATTAGAGTAAACGTATATTCTATAACTATTTGATCAACTCACTTTGTAAAGGTGGCGTATACAACATCAGCTGGCAGTGTGTAAGGGAGACTCAGCAAAGACAACAGTTTCACGCTTCTGTGTTTGAAGAGCCAATTCACGAGGCCTTTGTTCGCTGAGTCTATTGCATCTTGGAAGATCATCATCACCGTCTCCGGCAGATTGGCAACCAAAGCTTCCTATAATCGAAGCAAAAAAATCAAATCACGCTCTGCAGCACACACAAGTCATCGCAGTCAATTTTAATCTCTCATAACAAACCTGTCTGTGCATCTTGCATTCGACGCAGTCGGGATCGTATTCCATGGCGCTGTCATCTAGCGTTTCGGACACGACGAACGTCGATTGTACTGCCAGACACCGATTGCAGTTGATCAGATTGTTGCGATTTAAAAATCTCAGCGCGTCGTCGAATCCCTGCTTGCACATGTTTGATAAAATCTAAAAAGCAGGAAGCGATATGTCAAATTAATTGAGATCTTCACCCTGATATATTTATATAATCTAGATAAATAAAACTCACTTCTGGATTCGGTGGAAACAGAATTCTGGCGAACCTGTACATGTTCTGTCTGGAAAGTTCGATGCTCGTGTTGGCCAGATTAACCTAAGCAAATAATCAAAGTTCACCTTGTGCGTAATGACACAGGCATATGTATATAGAAAAATATAACTCACGTGAAACAGTTGCGAGGAAAGGTCTCGCGGGCAAATATCGCTTTCCCCGCAAAAGGGACTGACGGTAATCGTGTTTTCGTCGAGAGTCGGTAGATTGTCGCTGAAACCGCCGTCCATGTATCGAATTCCGTGGAATCGTGGGGGTAGAAGACCACAGAATAACGGAATGAAGGAGCTCGCGAGAAGTGCCTGCGAACAATAGCATATTTTAATTTTTGTTCTCAAATGAAATACTGCACAAAAATCGTTCGGTCGAAGATTCACCTGCAGCAAGTCTTCTCTGGAGTTGTACTGAGAGACGATGACGTTCTTCCCGTCGTAGACTCTCGTCAGGGAGATGTGAAGCTTTCCGCTGACTCGGATGTGAGCGTCGTCAGGTAAAAACTATATTTAAAAAATTGTTACTTAATAAACACGTAAGAGTTAAAAATTTCCAAAAAAAATAAATTGTACGTACTTTCTGTAGACTTTCGAGAAGCACCTCTTGGACGTTGAACGAAGGGCTGAACGGTCCAAGCGCTCGTTGCCTCGCTTCCCTCGCCAACCTCAGCAAATTGCTCGTCATCTCGCCTGTGGGGAGAAAAATTGTATATAATATAATAAGCGTTAATATATATATATCGCGGTGCGAAACGTCAACATCGCATTAAGCGCTTGTACCGATACATGTGTATGTGTATTATATAGCAATTAGTCATGGCCTGTGTAGTACAATGTGTAAATCATACAAAGAGCGTGAAGAGAAATGATATATACTGCAGTTTTGCGATGTCGTTCAATCGTAATCTCGCAATTAAGCGGGACACTTTTACCCGATACGGTCCTCTGACTTATATGGGCGACAGCGATAGGGACAAAATAAACGATTTTTTTTTCGCTACAGTGTAGTCTTCCGTGTTGAGTCGATTATTTTTTTTAAAGGTCATCGCCTCGGTCATCAACAGGTATATAGGTATTTTCATATTCGCGAAGATAACAACGACGATCGCGGCGATATACTCTGCACACTTTATCTGTCGTGTCACGCGTTTGCGACCTTGAAAGCGTATATGTTGTACACATAATAATATCGTTCGATTATTTTTCTATTTTGCTGTCGCTCTCTTGAGTTTCGGGATTTTTATCGAACGATGTGCACGCGTATGTGTCGAGTCGTTTTTATTCGAGAGTTTCTCTGGGTCATTTTGCTCGATGAAGATTAGAGAGTAAAAGCTAAGCATTTTATTTAGAATCGAGAGATGGAGTTTGAAGAATAGATAAGAAATTGACGGCGAGTGCAATCATCGATGGTATTCTTCTAATGTATACAGCTCGGGGGTCATTTCCGGCGAAACTCTCGGATCAATTAGAGCGAGTCGTCCTTGAGAACATTAACTTGTCGTTAATGTATATAGGAATATGTGTACCGCGACAAAATCTGGACACATTCTCGAGATTTTTACATGACGATTTCGCTGAATAAGTACATTATATTATAAGAGAGAACAAAGTTATGTTTATCTATTTTTGAGATTCTATTCCTATCGTCGAATAACAATTTTTTTATCTCTCGCTCGAGTGGGTAAACCAATTCGAGAAACAGATAGAAACTGAATGAATCTAATCAATATGTGTGTGTGCGTTGCCTCTGCGTTTCTAGTTTCGAGTCGGTTTTTTGCTTCATTATACTCATCACTGATCAAATAGTCGCTTTTTTTCTCAATCCTAATCAGAAAGTCAATCCAAACTCTCGTGCTTTCGAAGCACATTTTACTTTGTCATTCATCGATTCAAGCATCATTTTTTTTTATTTCAATCGCGTAATCATATAAAGTCACTCCGAACTTTCGTTATTTTCCGATGTAACCGTGTGTCTATATAACTATATACACGCAAAAAAAGACACGTGCAGCATGATGTGTATAAACCGGTTCCCCGAAAAAAAGAAAACAAAGAATCATAACACTCGAGACCGTATGTATGTACATATATTAGAAAAGAAAAAAAATTGTTTTCGTCCGCACTGCAGCGAATATTACATATCGTTATCGAGCGTTAACTTCGCCGATTCCTTCCTGATTGTTATAATTATAATACCAATCGCTCGAATAATCAGTCAAAGATCGGTATCTCGCGCACAAAAGTCAGCTGTAAATTCGCGCACGATAAGGGTATACGAGGAAAAAATTTTTTTCGCGAAATCGCCTTCGTCAATTACATTAAAAAACTGACAATAATAGGGTATATAATCTATAATAAAAAATCACGACCACTAATATATATATCAGTATCATCAGTACACACGCGGTCTCTCGCTCCATATCTATATACAAATGCTGATAAGCAACGGCTGTTGACGGAATTGCATTTAGCTCTCCTGGCTAGTGATCTGCCTCTGATGTGCGCCGCGGCGCGCTGCCTTTGTTCAAGACCAATGCTCCTCTCGGACAAAGAGAACATCGCATCGGAGAGCTCTCCTCTCGCATCCTTATCTCCCCCACGGATTCACAAAAATCGGCTAGAGAGAAAACGATCGACCGCGAGTGTTTTGTATATAGTATATACTTATACACACTCAATAATAAAGAGATATCACCGGCATTTTTCTCCCTGTACATGTGTGCATACATATATAACCCGCTTTTGTTACGCTCCTTTTTTTCGGTAAATATACACATAAGTATACATATATATGTGATGATGCGAGAGAGGCCGCTTCGATGCACACGCATGGCATGACCTACTTGGACGTACGTAATGCACAGACACACAGACGACTGCCTACTTCGTTCCGTACAATCATACACTACTTTATATAGTTACATCAACGGCTGCTGCGCATATAACGACTCTCTCTGGTATGCAGTGCATATATGTGTGTGTAAAAACTGCGCCGTTGCATATACACGTTATAACGTAATAGACGTATGTAATATCAGTCAAAGGTATGCCATGAGGAATGTCGTTATGAACTCACCAAGCGGTAGATCGCAGAGCAGACAGCAAGCTGCAATAGCTCCGGCCGATGCACCGCTGATCTTGTCCAGCAGCAGGTGGGGAGCATATTTCTTGAAGCAGACGGCAACGCCGACATGGTAGATGCCTAAGAAGCCGCAGCCTGCGAACGACAGATTCATCCTTTTTTTCTTCTTCTTATTTTTCTCTTCTATCTGGCAAGAGTGTATTTATATATTTGGTTATGTATACTAGGCACACACGCGCGAACGAAAACATATAAACACGACGAAGGTTATAACGTAAACACTGGGGCTCTCCTTGTTTTGTGTGTATGTTGTATATACTTCCACTCGGTCGGACTGGCACAGCTGCTCTGCGCGCGCGCTCTGTCTCGCCTTGCGAATTATTGTTTCTATGTTGGATTTCCCCTTCCAGGAGCGACGACCCCCGCAAGTGTGACGTATATGTATATAGTCGACGCCGGAATATGAGGGTCTACCTACAGTAGTGCTCTCTGATGATGCGCGAGAGCAGACGACGCGTCGTTTGTTGGATTTGTTTATTTTTATCCTCTTGTGGTAGTTCTATTATAACGTTGCAATTGTTACCGACGCGCGGTACATGCAAGCGGATGTTGACGTCCGTTGAAATTTAAATATAAATCCTGGCTCAGCCTTCGATTGACTCCTCTATATTTTCTTTTTCATCTGTATTGACGACGAAGAACTCACACTCATGCATTGATTCGAATTCCAAATAGACGCTTGTAAATCACTGAGAAAAAGTAGGGAACGAAGGCTCGTCGATATCTATTAATAATCAATCGCACGTATACACTTATTTTTTATTTGAAAAGAATAAAACACACGACCTTGTCAACCCGAACGCGTCCGCTCGACTGTATAAACACAACAGACAGTATAGAGCTAGTAGAGAACTGGCCTGATGCTCTGCGCGCGCACTCAAGCTTGCCATTGGCTCTTGGCGATGGTGTGGTCCCGCGGGCGCGACTCTTTGTCCCACCCATTTTCATGTCACACATAACTATGCACACGTTGCAGAGGAAAACCGAAAATTAACAGTTGACTAGCGGCTTTACCTTGAGAGCAGAGATCAGAGCGAGAGTATCACGTGGTGCCCGATGTGTATACATATATATACATATATATATATACCTACATTAGTGCGGCGTTCACTGCAATCCTAACTTTTGGCGCGATACGAAGTTGCGCTGATGCTGCTGTCGTCGTCATCGACGTTCAACGGCTCTGAAAACACGCAGCGACTTGCATAGGGGTTATTATTACATCGTCGAGAATCATACGGAAAATAGTGTGAACTCGCGCTGTCATTCCGCCTCGCGCCTGTATACATACAGCGGTGGTGTTGTGTTCTTTTCTTTTGTACTTACCCGGACTTTTGTGTATAAATCGAGTCGGAGAGTGTTCGTCAGCGTCGTCGGTGCCTCTCCTCGCGATAGGCGGAATATTATGATTCTGGACCGACGGCGACATGGAACCATCGCTGCCAGCCGCGAACACGGTTTTCCACGCCGTCTACGTGCCTCTGGAGGACGAGACTGTCGACGGAGATGGTGAGTCCGCGGGAGCTTTTCATTATGAGAATCCGCTA
Organism: Cecidostiba fungosa; assembly: GCA_900474305.1. Classification (NCBI taxonomy): domain Eukaryota; kingdom Metazoa; phylum Arthropoda; class Insecta; order Hymenoptera; family Pteromalidae; genus Cecidostiba; species Cecidostiba fungosa. The sequence continues at coordinate 75,487 of UCOJ01000608.1, forward strand.
ATTCGACGTTTTTTTTTTATATTTTAGAGTCGCAGGCGTTGCACATCTACCGGGATAAGCTCGAGGCGCTGAAAGTTATCAAAAAGCACAAGAAGGGCCGGCTGAAAACCTTCAAGACGCTCGAAGAGGCTCAGGAGTTCGCGCGGAACGGCCTCGAGTCCGTCCTGGTGAACCCGCTGGCGAATTCTGTGCCGACAATCGTCGTCACCGAGGAGAAGAGCAGCAATTTCAAAGCTCCTAAACCCCAGAACCTCACGCAATTTCGGAAAATCATCGAGTACGGAGATATCGACAATGTCAAGAAGACCATCTGGGATAACCCCAGATACCTCATAGGAAGTGGCGACACGCCGGCGATATTGCACGTAGGTGGATTATTCTGTGCTGGTTTTAGATTGCGAAACTGCGTGAATTGATAACTGTAAGACTTTTTTTACAGGAAGGTTGTCGATATAATGCCCTGCATATAGCTGTAAAGGTTACGCAGAGTCCCCAGATGTGCGAATTGATTCTGAATACAGTGGGAGATCCAGACTTTGTAAAGCTCTTTTACGGAGATGCTGATGAGATGAGGACTTATGTAGATAGAGCTAGTATCCTGCAAGATCTCTACTTAAACACACCTGACAAGGGATTAAACGAAACCCCACTGCACTTTGCCACAAAGTTTGGATTGAAGGATTGTGTGCGCATGCTTCTGTCATATCAACAGTGCTTGAAAACTCCACTTAATAAATATCATCAGACACCTGGCGATGTAAGTTGTATACTTTGAATTTCAGAATTTGCAGACTTTTTAAGACGAATAACTAATATAAGTTTATCTTTCAAAACTAGATAATATGCAGTAGGAAATCAATGAATGACCAAAATCTAATCAATGAAATACGTGGATTATTAGAGGAACAGTATTATGTGCCTGTCTTGCGTGCAGCAGATAATAGTTTACAACCTGTTATTGGCGAACCATTTTCTCCAGCTAGTCCTCTAGTGGGTTTTTATTAGTATTCTTTTACAAAAAATATTTTTTCCTGAATTCCTAAAATTATGGATTTTTTATTTTCTCAGAAATTAAACACGGATCCAATTAGTCCTCAAGTAGAGGTGAAAGCCTTTGCTGGGCCAATGACCATGGCACAAGCATTAGAGTTTAGGAAAAAATGGAAAACACCTCCACGAATACTTGGAACACCGAATAAAAAAATGAATTCATCTGGTGACTGCAATGGTCTCAGAAGTCCTGGATTAAACTTATCCTTAAGAATACAAGATATGGAAAAAGGTCTTGAAAGAGTTGGCAGGTGGGTAAAAACATATTGATTTTTATTTGAAGCCTCTCTTTGTAATTGCTATTTTAATACTTATTGAACCTTTTTTTTTTTTTTTTTTTTTTCAGAGACCTCGCTATGGAATATCACGTCTCCTGGAAAGAATACTGGCCCTTTTTAAAAGACTTTGTAGATTTACGATGTGTAGAAGGATTAACAAAGCTTGAAGACTATTTAAAAAGGCACATTCAAGAAAATACGAAATCACTCTCTGCTTTAGAGAAAAGTTTTATGAATCTTTTTGAAGCGGTAAAATTGCTTTCTATTATAATCTTAATTTATTTTTTTTTAAATACTTCATTCAACTTACGAACCATATTTATTTCTAGAATCAAACAAGAAATAAAGCAAAACTTGATGACCTCTGTGATAAATTCCAATCACTTATGGTAGAGTCTGAAAGAGGATCAGACCAAGAGACTGAGGGTGAGTAAAAGTGCATTTCACTTGTAATGAATTCGCTTATAACTTTTTCCAAAACTTTATAATTTACAGATGACAGCGAGTTCGTTACGCCACCGTCTTCTCCTTCACGCCCAAGCAACAACGAAAGCAGTGATTCTTCAGATGAAGATGAAATGGATTTAGCTGATGATAGTATTCAAGAGGATTTATTCCTTGAGGGGTACTTTTTATTCATAGTCTCAAGAAAGGTTTTTTTTTATCGTATATGAAATATAAAGTGATTTTCTTTTGTCTGAGTTGCAGAAGAACACCATCTAAGATTGATTTTGCAGTATTTGCTGCCATTCCAAACAATATCGATGTAGATAAATATCCATACACTTATCGCTGGCGACATGAAATGCAGTTGCAAAGTAAAGATGTTAATAATGCGAATAACATGAATAACTGCTTGAGGTAAATATTTAGTCTATTTTTTTTAAAATCATTTTACTATGCAATCATAATACAAGCGGAACATCTGATCTTTTTAGATCTCCAAAAAACCTTCCATATAAAAAAAAGTTGTTTATCTGAAGTATAACTACAATCTTAATGAAACCAAGTGTGCTTCCTGTGTACAACAACCAAGTTTGGTACGACTTGGCATTTATAAATGTATACAGTATTTTTTTATTACTTATTCAACAATCTTGCCAATGTCAATACAAAACTTGGAAAACCTGGAATCTGCAACGTTTCGCCAATCAAAACGAGAGAGTGAGAATTTCTAATTAGTTGATATCATATTCTTAGAATAACGAAGCGAGAAGTAAGGTATAAGATGTTTTCTAAGCCTTATATCCGAAGGCAGAAAGTGTGATGTAGAAATCAAACTGTTGAGCGTTATGCCCCTCGACATATGATAAAAAGTCTATTTTCGTACTGTTTTATACCAAGACTTAAGATATATTGGAAAAACTGAAGAAATGTTTTAAAATGTAAACTATGTAACTACTTATGTGAATAAATGTTATTAATTTATTCTATGTACTAAGATATGAGAGAAAGATGAAAAAAAGCAGTTTATTCTATTGTTCAATCATAAGAAATGTGAGTTTTTGAATTCTTAACTAAATAACTTAATTTTTTACGTGTTCAAAACAAAAGAATAAAAAATAAACAATTTTTTTATCAACTAATTTAATTCCAATAATTTATTTATGTTGTACACACATAAAACAGTGTGACATAAACATTCCTATACAGATCTATAAGTTTAAGAAATATTTTGACACTCCGAACGCAAAAATTTTCATTTTATTTTGAAGTTCTAAACTTATTTTCCTATGCTCTGCAGAGTTTTTATGGATTGGCAATCCTTTATTATTTAAGTAATTTGCAATTTGAAAGTAATTGATAAGAAAGTTGCAAGCGTACGGCCTTCAGCTCCCAAAAGTAAACCCGAGTTTCTCATGAATATTACATTTACGAAATAAAAGCTTTCAGTTTGCCAAAATTATTTCCACTTCAGCCTCGTGATGCGCGTCCGTTACCCGGAGTTTAAAATTCAATGATTTGGTTGTAAATTATGATTTTAAAGTTTTTCACCTAAAGATTACAGAGAGATAGACGAATCACCAAAAAATATAGCAAGACATTTTATTAAAAAAAAATAATAAATATTTATTAACCACAAACTGTAACATTAGTAGGTACGATGTTTAAAGTGGTTATACAGCATTACGAAATTATTAATACAAATATTGTAATGAATTATGATAGGTTCTTAAATAAGGCATAGGTTGCATGGAATGTGATAATCGTAGGGATAACGATAAAACAATAACACCTCTGCTTGCCTTTATTCGTTTCTTTGTCACTCAATTTCTTCTTTAGCAATTCCAATTCTTTTTCAAAACACGCCATATTGTTTTTTGCGCTATTTAATTGCCTCTGCTCTTTTTCCTCTAATTCTGCATCAATCTGCATGTAAATTTTTGCTTTTTCTTCTAATAATCGCTCTTCGAAAGCTATTGATAATTTTTTTATTTCCTTTGCGAACAATTCGTTAGCTTCTTCTATCATTTTCAATTGTTTGCTTAATTCATCGACTTCATCAATTATTTTTTCATCTATGCACTCTTTGACTTTGACTATTTTGTTATTCAACTTTTCTATTTTTATTTTTAAAGCTTTATCCATTTCGCATAGAAATATTTTTTGTTCGTTTGTTTCTTGTTTTAAAATGTTGTCGAATTTTGTTATCTCCTCTTCTATTAGAATAACTCTTTGTTCTATCGAGCCGATTTTTACACTGAGATTTTCATCAATTTTCGTTTCTAACTTTTTATCCAATAAAAGCGTTAATTTCTTCATGATACTATCTACGTATATATTTTGTAAATTTTCTACCTTGAAGTCGTTTTTTAATTTTTCAACTACCTTATCAAAATTTTTCTGGTAAGTTTCCTCAATCTTTTCCTCCAGCACTTTATTAGCGTGTGTAGGCGTTAACTTATCCATTATGGTTTTTATTTCTATTTTTTCATCTAATACTGGTTCCAATTTACTATTTAACTCTAGACTTGACACATTTTGTATTTGTGTACCTGCTGTCCTTTGAACATTCTGCAGTACATCTTTATTTTCTATTTTTGATTCCAATTCTTTCTCTATAGTCGGTGTCGATCCATGCAGTATCATTTGTAAATTCGTTTGTAAATTCTCTATGTCTGTTTTCTGAATACTAAGCTGTGCATTTGTTTTAATCCTTAATTTTTCTGTTGTTATTGGCGTCAATTCACCTTTCATGCAGCCATTGAAGTGATTATGCACAGGTTTTGTTGGCAAAGTAGTTTGTTGATGAATTTTTGTTGATTGTGTTTTTATATTTGCATTTACTGTATTGTTAAGGCTTTCAGTACTTGAATTGAATGCCGATTTTTCATTTGACCGATTTTCTGCTATTATTTTTGGTATATTACTTTCTTTCGTGATTTCTCTAGGACCATCCAAATACCCATATCTAACGGACATTAACGTCTTTTTTTCAATTTTTCCATCCAAGGTCTTATCAATTTGCATCAATTTTTGTTCATCTTTAGACCCTATAGGTATGACAAGGCGCCCACCAAAAGCGAGTTGAGCAATTAACTATGAAATATAAATTCAAACAATTGAACATAATAGAAGATTGTTTTTTACAAATACATTATTATCAATTTCACTGGAAATATATACTTACTGCTTGTGGTATCTCTGCAGCTGCTGCCCCAACGTAAATAACGTCATAAAGTATTTTCGGTTGTGGATACCCAGCACTCTCATTATCCACTGTAACAATATTTTTTATTTATTCTTTTGTAACTTACGACGATTAGAAAAACAAACTTACCATCTAATAGTTGTATTCTATTACCCCATAGCAAATACGGGTGAGCGCTTTCAATAGTCTTTTTAATTTTTTCTATCAATTCTGGTATAGATTCTATGTGAAACACTGTTCCATATGGTCCCATCATTATTGCCATACAATTGCTTACATATCCTGTACTGCATCTAATACATAATGCATTTTTAGCAGTAATCAATTTTTCTGCAAGAATTTCGAAGACTACGCCATGCTACAAATAAATAATCGAATGCTAAAAAGTGTGAAAAGATTGATTTTCAATATAATAATTTTGACAAAGATTTACCATGTGTGGAGCACTTATAGTTCTACCATGACCTATATTTTGAGGTGCATCAATGTATGCATTGTTAAAAGGATTGAAATGGTTGACATATTTTTTTCGGTCCACCAAGCACATCGTTTCGAAAACGAGTGGCGATTTAATAACGCCTTTATCTACAACAAAACAGTTTTTAACAAATTAATGATAATCAACTGTTTCTTTTGAATCAATGTTCAGTTAGAGATGTATATAAAGATGCGACGTGATATATACATACTTTTCAGATGTTCTATCAATTTCTCATTATCTTCGGCGCAAAAGCGGGCCATCCCATTCATGTCTAATAATGTGAGAAAATATTCGTCTGTCCCTACGAAGAGTAGTGCGGTTCAGATTTCCTACGAAGAATAGTGCAGTTC